>JALDNG010002166.1:0-42187 GCA_024349245.1 Neodontobutis hainanensis | reverse complement strand
TAATAATAATTTAGATGAGTGTATGTCTACCTCAAACAAATATTTGGCTGTCTTACAATCAACCTCCTCAAGGCCTTAAAGATACCTCTGATGTAACGTTATTTGTAGATAAATTATGTTTTTGAAATACTGAAGAGATGCATGTAGACTATGGCATAGTGAGACTGAATGCAGATAAGACTTTTACAGCACAGGCTTAAAAACTACCACAGCCATGTTCGATGCAGCTGGTTGAGATCAAAGCATTGACTGAGGCGTGAGAAATTGCTAAAGGTTTAAGAGTTAATATCTCACAGTATGGTCTGGAGTAGCGCTGCAACGACGCGTCGTGCATAAAATGCATCAACGTGTTACATTGTTTAACCCTAAAAGTCGAAAGTCTTAATATTGCGACAAGCAACTTAACTGTAAAAAACAGCCACTAGCCTACTTCCGTTTTTTGTGCTTAAAGTATGTTTCCACTCCCTTCCACTAGATGTACACCCTGTATTTTGTTTCTAGTCCACTATTACCATGTGTGGCCATGATTGCCATTAAAAAAATTTGTAGAAGAAGACCTCAAACTCGCGTCTCAGTGGGCGCGTCAGGACCGCTCAATAGAAGCCTCATTCTCTACACGCCAGCTGGTAAATGCAAAAATGACAAATAAAAATAAACCTGATGTGTTATGTTCGGTCGGACAACCCAAATGCAGGCACACACGTACAGTTCACAAAAACAAGTTTATTTAAATGATCAACTTATAACTGTCGGTTTCTTCGGGGATAACGAGGGGTAGCAGGGTCCGGACCGGGTTGAGCTGGAGCGTGGCGAGCTGAAGGACCGGCGAGGCTCAGGGATGATCGAGGAGGCGAGAACCGGACTGGAGGTAGGACGGGAAGGATCTGCGGTGAACAAAGGAAACAGGTAAGTACATACATAAATCCAAACTCTACGAACGCGAGGCGTATTACTAACTGTAGTCAATGTTACGATCTGGCGCGAGGAGCAGGCTGCGGTGCTTCTTATTCCCTCTTGATTGTTCACTCGGCTCAACTGGGCTTGCTTCGCGGCGCTCCCGCACACCTGTCTCCTCTCTGCGAATCAGTAGGGGCGGGAGCCGGCACGGAGGCCACGCCAACTGTGCCGAGTCCTGATCCCCGTGACAGTACCCCCTCTATGGACGCCACCTGGCGGCCTATCCCGCTTCTCCGGATGGCGTGAAAAATTCTCGGATCAGGATGGATCCAGAATGTTTCTCCGTGGCACCCAACAGCGTTCCTCCGGCCCATAACCCTCCCAATCCACTAAAAACTGAAGGCCTCGACCCGGCGCCGTACATCCATAATCCGCCGTGCCGTGTAAGCTGGGTGATCGTCAATCATCCTGGGCGGCGGCGGGGGAGGACAGGGGGAACTCAATGGACTGGAGCTGACCGGCTTGATCCTGGACACGTGGAAGGTAGGGTGAATCCTAAGGGACCGAGGGAGCTTGAGTCGAACTGCCGCCGGGTTGATGACCTTCTCTATTTCGAACGGGCCGATGAACCGTGGTGCCAATTTTGTAGCTTCCACCCGTAACGGCAAGTCCCTGGATGACAGCCAGACCTTCTGACCCGGAGAGTATCTAGGGCGGGGTGCGGTGTCGGTTGGCTTGGACTTGCGATTGAGCCGAGGCCCGCACCAGAGCTGATCGGGCCCTTCTCCAGACCTGATGGCACCGTCTCAAGTGATCCTGAATGGACGGAACTGCCAGCTCTTGTTCCTGGTCAGAAAATAAAGGGGGTTGGTAACCATAACAGCATTGGAAGGGAGACATACCCAGGGAGGTGTTCACCAACGTGTTGTGGGCATATTCTACCCATGGCAGCTGAGCACTCCAACTTGCCGGATTGGCAGATGAGGTGCACCTCAGGGCCACCTCCATCTGTTGGTTCGCCCTTTCCGTCTGTCCGTTTGTCTGTGGATGATACCCAGAGGAGAGACTAACCTTGATCTCTAACGCCGTGCAAAATGCCTTCCAAACCTGGGAGGTGAACTGTGGACCTCTGTCTGACACAATGTCCCGAGGAATCCCGTGTAGCCGGAACAGATGCTTCACCAGGAGATCTGCGGTCTCCCTGGCGGATGGAAGCTTGGTCAACGGCACAAAGTGAGCTGTTTTGGAGAAGCGATCAACGATCGTCAGCACCACCGTATGTCCGTTCGATGGCGGGAGTCCCGTAACGAAGTCCAAAGCCACATGAGACCACGGCCGGCTGGGAATAGGTAGTGGCTGTAACAGTCCTGCTGGGGGTCGATGGAGGGCCTTATTCTGGGAACAAACTGGACAGGCTGCGATGTAGTCCTTAGTGTCTCTGTCCATGGTGGGCCACCAAAATTTGCTGCGTAGGACAGCCAGGGTGCGACCCATCCCTGGATGGCACGTGAGTCGGGTCCCATGGGCCCAGTGTAACACCTCCGACCTGACCGGATCTGGTACAAACATAGCGTTAGCCGGCCCTGTCCCGGATCGGGTGCAGGCGTTGAGCCACCCGGACTCGATCTTCTATTTCCCAGGTGAGGGTTGCCAGAATGCGCGACTGGGGCAGGATGTGCTCCTCCTCAGGCGCCGACTGCTCCGTGGAAAAAACTCTGGATAGTGCATCTGGTTTGATGTTCCTGGAACCTGGGCGATAAGTAAGCACAAAATTAAAACGGTCAAAAACAATGCCCACCTTGCCTGCCGAGAGTTCAGTCTCTTTGCTGTCTGTATGTAGGTCAGGTTCTTATGGTCGGACCAGACCACAAGCGGTTGAATGGCTCCCTCCAGCCAATGACGCCACTCCTCTAAGGCCAACTTGACCGCCAGGAGCTCTCTGTTCCCCACATCGTAGTTCCGCTCTGCTGCCGAGAGCTTACGTGAGTAGTAGGCGCAGGGGTGGAGCTTCTGGTCAGTGGAAGAGCGCTGGGAAAGAACTGCTCCTACTCCGTCTCCGGCGTCGACCTCCACCACAAACTGCAGTTCAGGATCTGGCTGTATGAGTACAGGGGCCGGCGTAAACCGCTGCTTCAGGTCCTTGAATGCTCCTTCTGCCTCCGGAGTCCAGACAAAAGGTCGCGCAGTGGGCGTAAGAGCCGTCAAAGGCGTTGCCAGTCTACTGAAGTTCGGATAAATCTCCTGTAGAAATTAGCAAAACCCAAAAATCGCTGAACCTCCTTGCGGCTGGACGGAACCGGCCACTCCCTTACCGCCGTAACCTTCTCCGGGTCCATTTGGATCTGTCCCTGCGCGATAATGTAGCCGAGGAAGGTAACGGACGGTGCGTGGAACTCACATTTCTCGGCCTTCACAAACAGCTTATTCTCTAATAGTCTCTGTAGTACTCTCCGGACATGCCTCTGGTGTTCCTCCAAGTCTTTAGAAAAATCAAGATATCATCCAAATAAACAAAAACAAACCGTCCAATCATGTCCCGTAAAACATCGTTAACTAGGTTCTGGAAAACCGCAGGGGCATTCGTGAGTCCGAACGGCATCACCAGATACTCGAAATGGCCCAAAGGAGTGTTAAAAGCGGTCTTCCACTCATCCCCTCCCTAATACGCACCAAATGGTATGCGTTACGGAGGTCTAGTTTAGTGAAAATCCTGGATCCCCGAGTGAGTGAAAACAGAGCTGATCAACGGGAGTGGGTATTTGTTCTTTATGGTGATCTTGTTTAGCCCCCGGTAATCTATGCATGGTCTCAATGATTTGTCCTTCTTGTCCACAAAGAAAAACCCCGCACCTACCGGAGAGGACGAGGGTTGTATTATCCCGGCTGCCAAGGACTCCTGGATGTATTTTTCCATCGCCTCGTTCTCTGGTCTCGAGATGGTGTAGAGACGGCTGTGGGGAGAGGAGCACCTGGGAGGAGGTCGATGGCGCAGTCATAGGGTCGGTGAGGTGGAAGCGACAAAGCCTGATGCTTACAAAACACCGCCGACAGGTCGTGGTAGATGGACGGAACCGAAGACAGATCCGTAGGTTCAGGTACCGGGTTGGATCTAGAGGAAACAGGGGCAAAGCAGACTGCAGGCAAGATAAATGGCAAAAGTTACTCCATGACACCACTTGGTATGTTGCCCAGTCTATGTGGGGGTTATGTTGTCTTAGCCAAGGTAGACCCAATACAATAGGAGTGTGCACACACTCAAAAATGTAAAACTAATAGTTTCTTTATGATTACCCGACAGGAGGAAGGTTACGGAATCGTCTGTTCTCTGATCTGGGTCAGCACCTCTCCGTTCAAAGCCTTAACTTCCAACGGCACCTCCAACGGCACAGTCCGGATGCCCAACCTCTTAGCCACTCCCGGTCTAAAAGGCTTTCATCCGCTCCTGAATCAATCATAACCTCAAAAGATCGGGTCCGATCTGTTAAAATAATCGTTCCCTCCATTCTCACAGGCTCGAGATGAATGGACTTGGCTCAGCAGTACCTCTCCCATTACTGCCGAGCCCCCTTTTCCCGGACGGAGAGGACACAAAGCCCGGAAATGTCCTAACCTCCCGCAGTAGAGGCAGCTCCCAGTACTGACTCGGCGATGTCTCTCCTCCTCAGTCAGATGAGTTCGGCCCACTTGCATGGGTTCAGGTGCGGCTGGTTGCAGTGGCCTACTCGGTGGATCCGGATAACCGCTGGTTAGGCCTCCTCAGTCTGCGTCCGCCACCCCGCGGTTCTCTCGTTTGGGCTGGGAAAAACCCCCTTGAGGCGGTGATTCCCGGCCGTGGACTTGTAGCTGACCTCTGTGATGCCTGTAGGTCGGCCTTCTCCCTCTGTCGCTCCCGTGGCGGTTATCAATCCTGATGACCCCGTTATGAGTTCATTTAGGCTCTCTGGTGGATCCCGTGCCGCCATCTCGTCCTTAAGTTCCTCGGAAATGGCATTCAAAAATGCTCCACGAAGAGCCTCCTCGTTCCACTCGCTCTCGCGGCTAGTGATCGAAACTCGATCGCGAATTCCGCCACACTGCGATTACCCTGTCGAATTGAAAACAGTCTTTTAGTAGCCTCTTCTCCTCGAACCGGATGATCAAAGATCATTCTCATCTCTGATGAAGGCAGCGTAGGAGAAACATACAGCTTCCTGTCTCTCCCAAACAGCCGAGGCCCAGTCTAATGCCTGCCCCCTCAAACAGCCTATTAAAAAGGCGATTCTTGAACGTTCACTTTTATAAGTCTGTGACTGTTGTTCAAAAACTAGGAGCACTGTGTTAAAAACGCCCTGCATGACCCCAGATCTCCACTATACGGTGCAGGCGGTGGTACATACCCCTCTCTGTACCCCGGAGGTGGGGCCTCCGTAGTCGGCGCGGAGAGGGTGGGAGCGCCAGTAGCCGGTGGTGTGTTCAGGGCCGCCATCCTGTCGCTCAGCCCCGATAGGTTACGGAAAACTCCTTCATGTGGTCCATGAGAGCCTGTAGAGTAGCGTCATGCTGCTCCAGAAGCGCGGTCTGAGCCGCGACCGTCTGTGGCAGGGTGTGTGGCTCTGCTGGGTTCATTCTGGCCAGATCGTACTGTTATGTTCGGTCGGACAACCCAAATGCAGGCACACACGTACAGTTCACAAAAACAAGTTTATTTAAATGATCAACTTATAACTGTCGGTTTCTTCGGGGATAACGAGGGGTAGCAGGGTCCGGACCGGGTTGAGCTGGAGCGTGACGAGCTGAAGGACCGGCGAGGCTCAGGGATGATCGAGGAGGGGCGAGAACCGGACTGGAGGTAGGACGGGAAGGATCTGCGGTGAACAAAGGAAACAGGTAAGTACATACATAAATCCAAACTCTACGAACGCGAGACGTATTACTAACTGTAGTCAATGTTACGATCTGGCGTCGAGGAGCAGGCTGCGGTGCTTCTTATTCCCTCTTGATTGTTCACTCGGCTCAGCTGGGCTTGCTTCGCCGGCGCTCCCGCACACCTGTCTCCTCTCTGCGAATCAGTAGGGGCGGGGGAGCCCGGCACGGAGGCCACGGCCAACTGTGCCGAGTCCTGATCCCCCGTGACATGATGAAGCTTTGGCTTTAGTAATGGCTGACTCTGGTTCTGATGGAGAACATCTGCCTTTAGAGTCTTTTCAGCCGAGTGAAAGTGAGAGGCACACTCTAAAAAAGTGTGTGTAACATAGGAACTGTTGTTGTTTGTGGTAAAGTCTGATGGGGTAGAGTTACAGGAAGTAGGGTTTTTATAAGGGATACGGATACTTACAGCTCATGTTTGCTCTTTAGTGTGAGTGGTTATGGTTAGAATTACTAGAATAACTAAATGGGAAACATAGGAAACTAAATTTTCCGTAACAGATGCCTCCAAGCGTGAGTGGAGTAGAGGGCATTAATACTGTGAATGTGAAGAATCAGCTCATACTGCCACATTTTTTACTAGATACTACATACATTATAATGCATGTGATAAAAAGGGTTTATAATTAATTTGTGCTGTAGCTCATTGCTGCTCTTTGTCAATATTGGAAATAGGAGGAGAGCTTGTTACCATTATATTTTTATGAGGAAGTAGGTGTTAAATGAAGGCCTCATATTTCTTTATCAAAGGAAACTCTTAGGCAGACACCCAAACTTCTGTATAAAAGACAGGAGGTTTTAGAGAGGTTCAGAAGGCTTCACTCTAAAGGTTAGACACCATTTATCATATTAATATTATTGTCATTAATTGCCTATTTTTGAATTTATGATATACACTAAACAAGCCAACATTTCAAATCAGGAAAGGTTCAGCATTTCCAAAAAGGGTTTTTAAATGTAGAATATTTTGTTTTGTTTATATGATGTGTATTACATATGTGTAAACCTTTTCAGATTTTCCTCAAGATTTAGAATATTTATAAAAGCAATTTCTTCTGAAATCAGACAATGACGGTAAGCATTAAGGACAATTTTTAAATCCATGTTGACTTTTAGTGACTGTGGTTTTATTTCCTCTGCTTTAGCCTGTGGCTCTCTTGATGTTTCTGGCTCCACTGTTGAGCTGCTGCAAAGCTCTGGGCAAATCTGTGGACTGCAGTGACATCCTTCAACAGAACCCTTCCAGTCCCAGTGGAGTGTACACCATCTACCCATTTACTGAACGATTTAACGTTAAGGTAAATTCTAACTCAATGTGATAAGAATTTATATTTCAGATTAATTGGAGAGACGATGGAGACCGCTTACAATTTAGAAAAAAGGTTTAAGTCTTGCAAGACATGTAACAATACTACAGGAGAAAGTTTGCTTGGAAAAGTAAACAATACATGAGATTTTATATCATGCAGTAAAGGCTGTAGGAAGTGTAGCTGCAGGTGCAGGATTCAGTCAGTGGCAGGTTATGTCTGTCTAGTTATGTCTAGTTCATGTTTGGATTAACATGAAGGGCGTGACATAATCAGGACTGACATGACCTGAAGAGAACAAGGAGCACCCAGTAATTATTATCCACAGGAAATTCATTCATTCATTCATTCATTCATTTTCTACCGCTTTGTCCCGTTAGGGAGTCACGGGTGACTGGAGCCTATCCCAGCATCTTTGGGCCTGAGGCGGGTTCACCCTGGACAGTGGCCAGTTAGTCGCAGGGCTGACATTTAGAGACAGACATTGACTGACAACCATTCACTCTCACATTCATTCACTAGGGACACTTTAGAGTTGCCGATTAACCTGTACATGCATGTGTTTGGACGGTGGGAGGAAGCCGGAGTACCGGAGAGAACCCACGGTAACACGTGGAGGACATGCAGACTCCTCACAGAAAGACCGAGTCGGCCGAGAATGTTTGGGTCGGCCGGGTTTTGAACTCACGACCTTCTTGCTGTGAGGCAGGAGTGCTAACCACTCTGCCACGTGCACCCTTTCCACTGGAAATATTAAATGATTATAAAACTCAGCAAAAACAGAAAGTAAAGAGAAACCTTGCAGAAGAATGTCACATGGACTAAAAGATGGTTTCACCTCAGACACATCTGAGATGATATTACCTGTTCCATTTATAACAATGCTTTCTTTGCAAATTGAGGCTTGGTTTTCTTTTGAATGTGTACAATAATATCTAAATAACAAAATGTGAATATGAACATATAAATATAAATTTCTTTAGACCTACTGTGACATGAAAACAGACGGAGGACGCTGGACAGTGAGTATTTTAACTGAAACAATAACCAGAAATGTAATGAACCAGTTTACAGTTAAACCCTGACTCGTGGTGTCCTCAGGTGATCCAGAGGAGGATGGATGGTACAGTGAACTTCTACAGACCCTGGGATCAGTATGTGGCTGGGTTTGGTAACGCTGAGGGAGAGTACTGGCTTGGTAAGAAAAATAAAGCAATATTTAAAATGGTTTAGTCTATTGTAGAGGGTGACACTGTTTGACTGTTTAACACAAAAGCATTTACTATTTCCAGATTAGTCAGCCTATGCTATACCACCAATATACAAGAGATCCAGGAACTGGCATCAGTGTGATATTTTAGGGTGTCACATTTATATTATGCTTCATTTAGTTGCAGCAAAACAGAAAATGATCCATTTAGTTTGGTCCGTTAGCAGAAAACCCTGGTTCACAACTGGGATTTTAAACTGCTGACTAAACAGCAAACAACACAGTTCTTAAGGAATACTCAAGATGGTGCTGTAATTCAAAATGTTTCATATTGTTTTTTCTGTTCTCAGGAAAGCTAAACGTTAAGTGACGGTTTTGTCACCAATTTATGACTCTCATCCTGTTTGGGCGAGTCTGTGCCCTGCTTTGGGGTCACATTTCAATTGAGCCGTATGGTTTGTATGGACCATTCAGAGCAACCGCACCTTACACAGCACTTGTGAGCACACCCTAAGAGAAGCACGACATTTTTACTTTTGACAGTTTTATAAATTTTGGTATTTTGTTTTTGAAATGCCTAAATAATTGTGATCCACAATTGCTCTCAGAAGTAGCTATATATTTAAATAACGTCTATAGAGCAGACGCACTAAGCTCAACAAATAGTAGCTGTGTTGCCCCATTGTTTTGGACCTAGAACTGTCTACTGACAGACTTAAAACTAGAACTAGTATAACGGGCCACTAAAACATTGGCTTAAATCTACACAATACATTAATTAACATTAATACTTTATTATATTATTACTGTGCTCCTGCAAGTACATGTCCACCACATGTACAACATGTACTGTATTTGTCTTGTAAATATTTTACTACATTTAATTAGTTTTTACTGTATTTTATTTTTGAGGTTTATGGACAGCAAATTAGCATTTGTGCTAAGAGCAGCCTAGTTCAATTATGTCCATATCAAAAACTGTACATAAATAAAAGACTGTTAAAACTAGTGTAGTACAGAAATATTGAAGGAAAGTAACACAAACTAAGATGTAAAATGGTTAACTAAAGTTATAAATTTGTTTAAAGTGTATGAAAATGATAATCAAAACTAGTGCAAATTCTCAACAAATGCCTTCAAACATTTGCTACATAAATCAAATAAATAAACAATAATAATAACAAAAGAAGGCTCTAACTAGAGTGCTAAAGTTCCAAATCCCAGATAAACAAAGAGCTAAATATCTAACCTAACCAAGAGAGAGATTATCAGATAATCATTGATTACTATATGACACCTCATTAGAAGGTAATTACTGGGCAACCATTGGTTAATCTTGAGGTGGACCACCTCAAGCCACCTTCCAACTAGTCTAAATCTAGTCTAGTCAGTGGCTGGTTGGCCAGTGGTCAACTGTTAATTGAGAGGGATATGTTGGTATTTAGTATAATACAGGTGGGAAGTGTGGCAAAGGTAAATGCTGTTGTGAAATCCAGTCAACCAGTGGCAATGAGACTTTGACTTTTCAATCTCTGACTAATGAGCATTTGCTCACTTAAAAACTGTATATCAAACAAAACATTGTTTGCAGGCTTAAACTTTATCCACTGGATCACAGCTAAACGTCCACAAGAGCTGCTGGTGGAAATGGAGGATTTTGAAGGAAATAAAGCATCTGCTCGTTACTCCTCCTTCTCTGTTGGAGCGAATGTGAGGATACAAACTAAAAGTATCTGGATTCACCGGTGGAGCAGCAGGTGAGTACTAACTTTATGTCCTTGTATTATGAAGTAGATAATAACACTATGGTTTCTATGTTTCTACAGGAGATAGTCTAACAGGGCACAATGGCATGAAGTTCAGCACTTTTGACAAAGACCAGGATAACAATCCTGGCAACTGTGCCAAACAGTTCCTTGGGGCTTTCTGGTATAGTTCCTGTCACAGTGCCAACCCAAACGGTGTTTATCGCTGGGGAGCTGATGGCACAATCTTTGCTGTTGGTACAATCTGGTACACATGGAAAGGTCTTGACTACTCACTGAAGTCAATCAGCATGAAGATACGTCCTGCAGAGTAAAGCTCCAGCAGAATGCCAGCTAATTTCTACAAATGTACATGTAAAAATATGAATATATGAACATCAAACTGCTGTGGTATGATTCAGCTGTTTCATAACTGATTAAATAAGAATTATACTGGCTATTTTCTAGAATTTTTGTCCTGGATTAACCACTATTGTGATGTGTTTATTCAAACTAATGAAGACTATAAAAAGTCAAAAGGTCCACTTTAATAAAGGAATCTCCTCCAGAATCAACTGCCCAGATACTGTACACAGAGTCAAGACATAAATGCACACTGTCAAGGTTATGAGCAAAAAAGGTTGCAGGTCTGTTGGTTTGGCAAAAAAATGAGTGCGTTGAAATATCAAGGTCTCGGACTTCTGAGTGCGAGGCTAGCCTAGCTTTAGCACTTCTTGACTTGCTCATGGCTTCATCCACTCACAGGTCCTCTTCTGATCTCCCGCTCCGGGGGTCAGTCTTCCAGCCTCGAATCTCACAGTCTTTTCACCCATAATCTTACAAGCCTCCGGTTCTCCACTTCCATCCTCTCGCTTGGTAGCGTGCTTTCTTCTTTTCCTCTGTTTCAGGAGCTAGATTTGTGAAATCTACGGAGCCCCTCTGGTCTCACTATGTAAAAAAAAATATATATATATGTAACTAAGTCGTGGCCACGAGATAAGTAAATATGAATGAATATAAAAGGAGAATGCACAATGGAGCAGCTTTTCTCCCGAAAGCATGCACGTTAACTCTGCCGCCGATAAGGCTCATACGTACAGCCAGATGGAGGTACCGTGACCTAAGCCTACAACGCCCTCTGCTGACGTTATCGTAGGCTACACAGACATGCTTTTCCAAAATGTCAAACACTTCAATAATTAATAAACCAGTCTGCACACTACTATAGACTATCTTAAAATCATAATCAGAAATACTTTATTGATCTTTATTGATATCGATAACCTTTGTTATTTAAATGGACCCTGTACTGTAGTGCAATGTAATACTTCACATTCTGTGCAATATTATCTGTTTTAATATTCAGTGTAATATAGTTTGCTGCAGTTCTGCTTCTATTTATTTACTAGAACTGTTCATCACAATCAATTCAATTCTGTTAATACAGTAATGTAAATCTTGTAGGCTGCATATCCATGGTCCTTTATAACTCTTCTTCATATTTTATAGCATATATTTATACTTTTTACATGTATATAGGCTACTTGTTTATTTACCAACTTATATTATTATTTATATTTCTTTAAATGTCTTGATGTGCACATCAACTGTGACACAACAATTGTCCCCTGGGTTATCGATATCAATAAAGATCAATAAAGTATTTCTGATTATGATTTTAAGATAGTCTACAGTAGTGTGGAGACTGGTTTATTAATTACTTATTGAAGTGTTTGACATTTTGGAAAAGCATGTCTATGTAGCCTACAATAAAACGTCAGCAGAGGGCGTTGTAGGCTTAGGTCACGGTACCTCCATCTGGCTGTATGTATGAGCCTTATGGGTGGCAGAGTTAGTGTGCATGCTTTCGGGAGAAAAGCTGCTCCATTGTGCATTCTCCTTTTATATTCATTCATATTTACTTATCTCGTGGCCACGACTTAGCTTATCTCGTGGCCACGACTTAGCGTATCTCGTGGCCACGACTTAGTTACATATATATTTTTTTTTTACATAGTGAGACCAGAGGGGCTCCGTAGAAATCTCTTCTATGTAAGTATTCCTGAATTTTTTTTCTTCTGTTCCCGAGTCCCGCCAATTGCTATGGATAATGCTGAGTCATAGCATGCAGGGGCCAATTAAAATAACTCCCAAGAACACAGTAACAGGAAATCATGCAAGACTAAATACAGCGGAATCGAAAGTTTGGGCACCCCAGGTAATTTTTTTATTAATGTGCATAAAGACGCCAAGAAAAGATAGAAAAATCTCCAAAAGGCATCAAATGACAGATTAGACGTCCTTATAATAAATAAAAAAAAGTTTTTTCCATCATTTCCATCATTTCCACTTTCAAAATAACAGAAAACAAAAAAATGGTGTCTGCAAAAGTTTGGGCACCCTGCAGAGTTAATACCTTGTACTGCCCCCTTTGGCAAGCTAAGACCTGACAGTGTCATGGATTGTTCTCAATTTGACCAGGTGTTGTCACTCTCAAAGGTTTTGGAGTTGTGGTACACTATTCCACTATAAAAAGATACTTGTACAAATATGGACTTCATGGAAGACTAATCAGAAGAAAACCTCTTCTACGTCCTCAACACAAAAATCAGCATTTGAAGTTTGCAAATGAACATATAGACAAGCCTGATGCATAATGTGCAGAATGAGTTGCTTATTGATTGTTTTAGTTGGGGTATTTGTACATACTTTATAGCTGTCTTTCGTTGGGGGTTTAATGAGGTTTACACTGTAAATATATATAGTTACTTTATGGTTTCTCCTAAAGTTGGCTTAGTCCTTCTTTCTGTTGGGTATTTAAGTCAGTGTGTTGGCATTTGTGGGGTGTTGTGTGTGTTGGCATAATAATAAAGGTAAAGCAATGTTTTTTTTTTATAAATCTGAATCCGCCTCCATCAATATTTGAGTGCCTCCGCTGGCCATGTTGACAATGCAGTTCAGTAAAGAGTGCAGTGACAGTTATGTTGGAAAAACGAAGGTCTTCACCTTGAAAATTAAGACCAGATGCCTTTGCTTTAACCTTTTCTTCAAGTACCTTTGACTGAAAGGGTGTCCGGTCACGCCCACAGTGTGGCATTGAGGGGCAGCATATTATACGTAAAGGGACCACTAGCCACAGCCGATGAAGATGCAACTCCCTGGTTGAATGAGCCCTTAAACCTAGAGGTGAAGGTCGACCACACACTGCATAGTCTATGGCAATGGCATCCCTCACCCAGTGTGACCTTGTCTGCCTAATAGCCACCGCCCTCCAGTTGCGGCCCCCATAGCACACAAAAAGCTGCCCCGACTTACGCCACTGGCCAGTGTGGACGTATATCTGGAGAGCATATACTGGACAGAGTAAGTGAAGTTTCTTCTGCTCCGGTATCGTGGATGGCGGAAGGCAGAAGGCTTCTAGAATAACCTGAATCTTTGGAAGCTAAATAGGGTGAATATGCAAAACAACTTTCACCAGCCCAGGGACAAAGTCTGGGCAGGATGCCAAGACCAACAGGGCCTGCAAATCCTAGTTCTTTTCAAATAGCTGTCAGGAAAACCAACTTTAGGGTCAGAAAACCTAACCACTCCAGTGGTTTGAAAGTGTACTAAACCCAAAAGCACGATAGCTAGGTTCCATGAAGGAACTGTCACTCTAGTGGGCAGCCTTAGCTGCTTAGCTATGAAGCGGACTACTAGAGGGTGTTTGCTCACTGTGACCCTGTCAATCAGAGCATGGTGAACTGAAATAGCAGCCACGTGGGCTAGGATATGTGCCTGAGGATAGTTTTCCCTTTAGAAACTCCAGCACTGAAACAATCTGGATGTGAACTGGGTATGCACGGTATGTCACCCTTGAAAAACGCCCACTGAGGGTGTAAGCTCTGCCAGTAGAAGGAACCCTGCACTTAAAATAGTCTCTACTACACCAGCTGGGCCCCAGCATCTCTCAGCTCAGCATCGGTTCCCATCAGGAGACAGCAGTGTTGAAAGTAACGGCGTTAGAGTATAACTGTGTTACTAACAGAGTACATTTTTCAGTAACGGAGTAATCTAATTAATTAATTTTCCCATTGTTGTAACGCCGTTATCGTTACTGTGAATGTAAAGAGTTGCGTTACTACAATTTTGTTGAATAAAGCGCAAGGTGTCATGCTTTGGCTACACATCAGCTTCTGCTGGAGAAAGCAAGGTGGGGATGATGACACCGTTGCAAATGCAATGATGATTGGCTGGTTGGGCGGTGCCCTGCTCACGTGGTCTCACCCCCCTCTATGACTACAACTAATTTCTATGCATATCATCTGACAGACTGCAATCTATTAAGTTCAGATAAACACCAAATGTTCTAAAATATCGTATATAGTGTTTTTATTCTTCAATCGGTTAATTTTAACATCTTTGATATTAAAGATGGTATAAAATGTAATAGCGTTATAGAACATAAAAAATAACTTAAGTTACTTTTCTGAGGAAGCAAAGCTACCAAAGCGGATTGTGTTGTTGATCTGACCAGTGAAGGTGACATTGGTTCTCCTGTAAGTAGTACAGCAGGTTTGGTTGATGTTGAGGACCTGAATGGCAGATGTGAGCCAGAAGTGTAAGGCGTGGAATGGGAAGAGTTCAGTGCCGTAGTTTGCTGCACCAGTTCGGACTGCTTCATTAAATGGTTTGTAGACGTTTGGTTGTCCTGCAGTGTAAACACATATCGCTCGCAAGTGATTATCAGTTAATGCCGTGTCTGTTTTATTAAGCAGTGCCCTTTGAAAACATTTTTCTGCACTTTTCCAGGCCCTTCCAAATAATGTATTATTTTCTTTTTGAAGTATGTATGATTAACTGCATCTTCCATTTTTGTGACATCCGGAGTACATGTCGTCGACTGATTGGTCCATCATAGTCAGTGGGATGGGGAGGTGGTGTAGACTTCTAGACGTTAATGAAAAACTGAGGAAGAAGAAGGAGGGAAGACATTTGACTCAATAAGACCCGCATGAAAACCTCTGAGAATATCAGCAAAAACTTAATTCAAATTCACTCATTTTTGCCGAAGAGGCAAGAAGCCGCATGCAGCAAAACACCAAAGCCAGCATTGGAGCCTTCATTTCTGCAATCAACCAGACCTGTAATGTTCATTTATTCATTTACATTTATTCATTTAGCTGACCCTTTTATCCAAAGCGACTTACATTGTTGGGGGTTGGTTGGGGGTGCACATGGCAGAGTGGTTAGCACTCCTGCCTTACAGCAAGAAGGTCGTGAGTTCAAAACCCGGCCGACCCAAACATTCTCGGCCGACTCGGTCTTTCTGTGAGGATGTTATGTTCCGGCAGACAACCCAAAGCGCAGACACCCACGTAAAGTTCACAAAAACAAATTTATTGACAAGGCACTTATGAACGGCGGTTTCTTCGGGATAACGAGGTGCAGCAGGATCAGGACTAGGTTGAACTGGAGCTGGACGGACTGAAGGACTAGCTGGTTTCTGAGATGACCGAGGTAGAGCGGGAACCGGACTGGCGGCAGGACGGGAAGGATCTGAGTTGGACAGAAAAGACAGGTAAGTAAACACATAGAGCAAATACTTTCCAACGCGAGACGTAGTACTAACGGTAGTCAGTGTTACGATCTGGCGTCGAGGAGCAGGCTGCGGTGCTTCTTATTCCCTCTTGATTATTCACTCGGATCAGCTGGGCTTGCTCCGCCGGCGCTCCCGCACACCTGTCTCCTCTCTGCGAATCCGTATGGGCGGGGAGCCGGCACGGAGGCTGCAGCCGACAGTGCAGAGTCCTCCGTGACAGTACCCCCTCTATGGGCGCCACCTGGCGGCCTATCCCGCTTCTCCGGATGGCGTAGAAAAAATTCCCGAATCAGAGACGGATCCAGAATGTTTCTCCGTGGCACCCAACAGCGTTCCTCTGGCCCATAACCCTCCCAATCTACTAAAAACTGAAGGCCCCGACCCCGGCGCCGTACATCCATAATCCGCCGTACCGTGTATGCTGGGTGGTCGTCAATCATCCTGGGAGGCGGCGGGGGAGGACAGGGAGGACTCAATGAACTGGACCTGACCGGCTTGATCCTGGAGACATGGAAGGTAGGGTGAATCCTAAGAGACCGGGGGAGCTTCAGTCTGACTGCTGCCGGGTTGATGACCTTCTCTACTTCAAACGGGCCGATGAACCGTGGTGCCAATTTTGTAGCCTCAACCCGTAGCGGCAGGTCCCTGGATGACAGCCAAACTTTCTGACCCGGAGAGTATCTAGGGGCAGGAGTGCGGTGGCGGTTGGCTTGGACTTGTGACTGAGCCGAGGCGCGCATCAGAGCTGATCGGGCCCTACTCCAGACCTGATGGCACCGTTTCAAGTGATCCTGAATGGAAGGAACTGCCAGCTCTTGTTCCTGGTCAGAAAATAAGGGTGGTTGATAACCATAACAACATTGGAAGGAGACATACCCAGGAGGTGTTCACCAACGTGTTGTGGGCATACTCTACCCATGGCAGCTGAGCGCTCCAACTTGCCGGATTGGCCGATGATGTGCACCTCAGGGCCACCTCCATCTGTTGGTTAGCCCTCTCCGTCTGTCCGTTGGTCTGTGGATGATACCCAGAGGAGAGACTAACCTTGATATCCAACGCCGTACAAAACGCCTTCCAAACCTGGGAGGTGAACTGTGGACCCCTGTCTGACACAATGTCGAGGATCCCGTGTAACGGAACAGATGCTTCACCAGGAGATCCGCGGTCTCCTGGCAGACGGAAGCTTGGTCAATGGCACGAAATGAGCTGCCTTGGAGAAGCGATCGACGATCGTCAGCACCACCGTATGTCCGTTAGATGGCGGAAGCCCCGTAACGAAGTCCAATGCAACATGAGACCACGGACGGCTAGGGATGGGTAGTGGCTGTAGTAGTCCTGCTGGGGGTCGATGGAGGGCCTTATTCCTGGAACACACGTGACAAGCTGAAATGTAGTCCTTAGTGTCTCTGTCCATGGTGGGCCACCAGAATTTGCTGCGTAGGACAGCCAGAGTGCGACCCATCCCTGGATGGCACGTGAGTCGGGTCCCATGGGCCCAGTGCAACACCTCTGACCTAACCGGATCTGGAACAAACATAGCGTTAGCGGCCCGGTCCCAGGATCGGGTGCAGGCGTTGAGCACTCCGGACCCGATCTTCTATTTCCCAGGTGAGGGTCGCCAGAATGCACGACTGGGGCAGGATGTGCTCCTCTGGAAACGGCTGCTCCGTGGAAAAAACTCTGGATAGTGCATCTGGCTTGGTGTTCTTGGAACCTGGGCGATAGGTAAGAACAAAATTAAAGCGGTCAAAAAATAATGCCCACCTTGCCTGCCGAGAGTTCAGCCTCTTTGCCGTCTGGATGTAGGTCAGGTTCTTATGGTCGGACCAGACCACAAGCGGCTGAATGGCACCTTCCAGCCAATGACGCCATTCCTCTAGAGCCAATTTTACCGCCAGGAGCTCTCTGTTCCCACATCATAGTTCCGCTCTGCTGGAGAGAGTTTACTGAGTAGTAGGCGCAGGGGTGGAGCTTCTGGTCAGTGGAAGAGCGCTGGGACAGAACCGCTCCTACTCCTGTCTCGAGCGTCGACCTCCACCACAAACTGCAGCTCTGGATCTGGCTGTATGAGTACAGGGAGCTGGCGTAAACCGATGCTTAAGTTCCTTAAATGCTCCTTCTGCCTCCGGAGTCCAGACAAAAGGTCGCACCGTGGAAGTGAGAGCCGTCAAAGGAGTTGCCAGTCTACTGAAGTTCGGATAAATCTCCTGTAGAAATTAGCAAAACCCAAAAATCGCTGAACCTCCTTGCGGCTGGACGGAACCGGCCAATCCCGTACCGCCGTAACCTTCTCCTGGTCCATTTGGATCTGCCCTGAGCGATGATGTATCCGAGGAAGGTAACTGACGGTGCATGGAACTCGCACTTCTCGGCCTTCACAAACAGCTTATTTTCCAATAGTCTCTGTAGCACTCCCCTGACATGTCTCTGGTGTTCCTCCAAGTCCTTGGAGAAAATCAAGATATCATCCAAATACACAAAAACAAAGCGTCCAATCATGTCTCGTAAGACATCATTAACTAAGTTCTGGAATACCGCAGGGGCATTCGTGAGTCCAAACGGCATCACCCGATATTCAAAATGGCCTAAAGGAGTGTTAAAGGCGGTCTTCCACTCATCCCCCTCCCTAATACGCACCAAATGGTATGCGTTACGGAGGTCGAGTTTTGTGAATACCCTGGATCCCCGAGAGTGAACACAGAACTGATCAGCGGGAGTGGGTATTTGTTCCTTATGGTGATCTTGTTCAGCCCCGATAATCTATGCATGGTCTCAAGGATTTGTCCTTCTTGGCAACAAAAAAACCCGCACCTACCGGAGAGGACGAGGTTGTATTATCCCGGCTGCCAAGGACTCCTGGATGTATTTCTCTATCGCCTCGCTCTCCGGCCTCGAGATGGTAAAGAGACGGCTGTGGGGCAGAGGAGCACCGGGAGGAGGTCGATGGCGCAGGTCGTAGGGTCTGTGAGGTGGAAGCGACAAGGCCTGATGCTTGCAGAACACCGCCGACAAGTCGTGGTAGATTGACGGAACCGAAGACAGATCCGGAGGCTCCGGTACCTGGTTGGACCTAGAAGAAACAGGAGGCAAAGCAGACTGCAGGCAAGATAAATGGCAAAAGTTACTCCATGACAACACTTGGTATGCTGCCCAGTCTATGTGAGGGTTATGTATCTTCAGCCAAGGTAGACCTAATACAATGGGAGTGTGCACACACTAAAATGTAAAACTAATAGTCTCTTTATGATTACCCGACAACAGGAAGGTTACAGGAATTGTCTGTTCCTGATCTGGGTCAGCACCTCTCCGTTCAAAGCCTTAACCTCCAACGGAACCTCCAACTGCAGTCCGGATACCCAACCTCTTAGCCACCCCACGGTCCAAAAGGCTTTCATCCGCTCCTGAATCGATTAGAACATCTACAGTCCGAGTCTGATCTGCTAAAATAATAGTTCCTTCCATTCTCACAGGCTTGGGAGAAGAACAATGGACTTGGCTCAGCAGTACTTCTCCCTTACTGCCGAGCCCCCTTTTCCCGGAATGAGTGGACACGAAGCCCTGAAATGTCCTAATCTCCGCAATAGAGACAGCTCCCGGTAGTGACTCGACGATGTCTCTCTTCCTCTGTTAGATGGGTTCGGCCCACTTGCATTGGTTCGGTGCGGCTGGTTGCCGTGGGCTACTCGGCGGATCTGCATAAAAACTGGTTGGGCCTCCTCAGTCTCGCCACCACCACCCCGGTCCTCTCTTGGGGCTGAAAACCCCTGATGTGCGGTGACTCCGGCCGTGATCTTGTAGCGGATCTCAGCGATGCCTGTAGGCCAGCCTTCTCCCTCTTCCGCTCCGTGGCGGTTATCAATCCTGATGGCCCCGTTATGAGATCATTAAGGCTACTTGGTGGTTCCGTGCCGCCATCTCGTCCTTAAGTTCTTCTGAGATGGCATTCAAAAATGCTCCTGCAGAGTCCTCGTTCCACCCGCTCTCCACGGCAAGTGAACGAAACTCGATAGCGAATTCAGCCACACTGCGGTTTCCTGTCGAATGGAAAACAGTCTCTTTGTAGCCTCTCTCCTCGAACTGGATGATCGAAAATCATTTTCATCTCTGTGATAAATGCAGAGTAGGAGAAACATACAGGTTCCTGCTTTTCCCAAACAGCCGAGGCCCAGTGTAATGCCTGACCCCTCAGACAACCAATTAAAAAGGCGATCTTTGCACGTTCACTCTGATAAGTCCGTGACTGTTGCTCAAAAACTAAGGAGCACTGTGTTAAAAACGCCCTGCAACAACCGAGGTCTCCACTATATGGTGCAGGCGGTGGTACATACCCCTCCTTGTACCCGGAGGCGGGGCCTCCGTAGTCGGGCGCGAGAGGGTGGGAGCGCTGGTAGACGGTGGCGTAGTCAGGACGCCATCTTGTCGCTCAGCACCGATAGGTTACGGGAAAACTCCTTCATGTGGCCCATGAGAGACTGGAGTGTTGCGTCGTGCTGCTCCAGAAGCGCGGTCTGAGCTGCGACCGTCTGCGGAAGGGTGTGGGGCTCTGCTGGGTTCATTCTGGCCAGATCGTACTGTTATGTTCCGGCAGACAACCCAAACGCAGACACCCACGTAAAGTTCACAAAAACAAATTTATTGACAAGGCACTTATGAACGGCGGTTTCTTCGGGATAACGAGGTGCAGCAGGATCAGGACTAGGTTGAACTGGAGCTGGACGGACTGAAGGACTAGCTGGTTTCTGAGATGACCGAGGTAGAGCGGGAACCGGACTGGCGGCAGGACGGGAAGGATCTGAGTTGGACAGAAAAGACAGGTAAGTAAACACATAGAGCAAATACTTTCCAACGCGAGACGTAGTACTAACGGTAGTCAGTGTTACGATCTGGCGTCGAGGAGCAGGCTGCGGTGCTTCTTATTCCTCTTGATTATTCACTCGGATCAGCTGGGCTTGCTCGCCGGCGCTCCGCACACCTGTCTCCTCTCTGCGAATCCGTATGGGCGGGGGAGCCGGGTACGGAGGCTGCAGCCGACAGTGCAGAGTCCTCCGTGACAGAGGAGTCTGCATGTCCTCCACGTGTTACCGTGGGTTCTCTCCGGGTACTCCGGCTTCCTCCCACCGTCCAAAGACATGCATGTACAGGTTAATCGGCAACTCTAAAGTGTCCCTAGTGAATGAATGTGAGAGTGAATGGTTGTCTGTCAATGTCTGTCTCTAAATGTCAGCCCTGCGACTAACTGGCCACTGTCCAGGGTGTACCCCGCCTCAGGCCCAAAGCTGCTGGGATAGGCTCCAGTCACCCGCGACCCCTAACGGGACAAAGCGGTAGAAAATGAATGAATGATGAATGACTTACATTGTTCTACAGTAATTACCAATGTTACGGCCACTAGAGGCAAGGTGGGTCAAGTGTCTTGCCCAAGGACACACCAACAGTTTGAACTGTGGGGAGAGTGGGAATCGAACCACCTACCTTCCGGTTGAAGGACGACCAATCTACCCACTGAGCTACTGCCACCATTCAAACGTAGACATAATCACACCAAGCAGTTTAAGCTATAAGCTAAATGTTAAAATAATAATGTAAAAAGTTTATATATACTGTGTTGCTCTTTTTGTATTTTTTTTTTGTACAAACATAAAGTGGAGTCTCTTACCTTTAGTTTAGTGCTGTCAGTGACTCTGTGTTTGGTCACCACCGAACGCATCTTGAATATTTAAGCCCTTCCTTCAGTCGGTAGTTGGGTTTTTTTCTGATTTTTCTGATTTCAGATTTCCATATCAGACAGTTGCTATAAGTAAAATGTTATTTTAATCATATATTGGAATGATATCCTTTTTAATATAGTTTGTATCCTTTTTAACCTAGTTTGTAGATGAGTTTTGGAGTGCTTATGACTTCATTGTAGTTATTAAGGGCT
Organism: Neodontobutis hainanensis; assembly: GCA_024349245.1. Taxonomy (NCBI): domain Eukaryota; kingdom Metazoa; phylum Chordata; class Actinopteri; order Gobiiformes; family Odontobutidae; genus Neodontobutis; species Neodontobutis hainanensis. The sequence goes on along the minus strand of JALDNG010002166.1, from coordinate 20,622 downwards.
TTAGTTAGACTACCCATTGTAGGACATTGTACATGGCTTTGTGCCTCTTTGTGTGGACAGGATGCTTTGGCCATATAGACTTCCATACATGGACACACGCTGCTGTGGATGTGCCTCCATGGGTGGACAGGATGCTTTGAGCCATATGGACTTCCATATATGGACACACTGCTTTGCTGCCCAGGAAACATCTGTTTTTTACTCTGAATGTATTCTTTGTTGCCCAGAAAATGTCTGTGATTGGTAGATGCACCATTACCATGTAAGGTCACACTGCCATTGTATATAAACTGTGCGTTTACAATAAAGCTTTGAGAAGGAGAGAACAGAACCACGAAAACTGTGTGTGCCTTTTGTCTCTTTCTCCCACTGATCAGTGCTCATGCAGCTGTGTATTGTACGTAACTGTTGGGATTCTAGAAACTGACTTAGCGGAGCGAGTTACGGACAATAATCTGAATATGATATCATTAGTTAGCGGGATGCTGACAGTAGCCAAGCAGTAGGTACTGGGTAAAAATAAGTTTGCGGAGCGGACTATCGAGCCCAGCTATAGCTCGGTAGATTAGCTAATCTGTATTGGTCAAGCGGGAAGCTGACTTCGGCCCAATAAATCCGGAAAAAAACATCTATTGACTAGCTAGAGTAAAAAACATTATTCCAACAGTAATTGTGAAATTCAGCTGAAAAATTGTGCCTTTATATGGTGTCTTTACACTTGTGGTCTTTTGGGTCAGCTCTAAATAAAAAGTGCACAGTCAGGTTGAACTGTACACAGCAGAGTGTGAAGACAAAGTCACACTTCAAAAATTTTTTTTTTCAGAATCTTTTTTTTATTCGAGCTGAAGTATATAATAATAATAACGAGGGCTGCATGATATGAGTAAAATATTAAGTAAAGTAGTTTAGGTTGAATACTTTTTAATATTAGTGCTATTGCTCTCTTTAGACCATTTGTAACATCCTTTAAACAACAGCACCAGGACTTGTTTAAAGTCACTAAAGATGAAGCACATGGCTAAGAGTGGTTTTAACACTAGTTTTCACCAGGAATTGTTTGTAAGTTTCAGTTTCTGATAAATTCATACAGATGCTTGAGAGTTTTTAGGGAGTAGTTAAAAAGGAGCACCAAGCTGAGCTGCAAAGCAAAGTTCTCAACATAAATTGGACTAAAACGGAAACTACCTGCACAACACCCGGAGTTTTTAAATAATACAAAAATATACCAACACATTATCTTCATTCTATTATTGTTGTCTCCGTGTATGGCGTTGGGGTGAGGATGTCAAGAGAAATCAATGGCGTATTTCTGACTGTCATGAGTCACTCTGGATTCTGACTGTGACTTCCTGCTTCTGAAGAGGGCAGATGCTCCTCTGCTTGCTCATGCCAGCTATACTTTTCTTTTTAGTTATCTCCACATTTAGCCATTGTTTTTATAATAAAATTTTTACATTACTTTACTTTACTTTCTTTTAACTGGATATATATTTATGTTTTTTTTACTTTTAAACAACACATTGGACCTGCTGAGCGTGGTTTCTATTGGCATATTTCAACATGTCTGGGGTAAAAACAACACATACAAACTCTTTCTGCCAAAATTATTGGAAATATCAATAGGAAATCAGTGTGCTACAAACAAAGATTTCTGCTTTGGAATCTGACAATCCTGATCACACAGTGTGGTAACACTGTGTCAATCACAGCTTAGACTATGTCATGTCTTATACTACTTGATTTTACAATGTGCCGGTTGTCTGTGAAGGTTCTCATTCATCTTAAAGAAAAGGTAATATAAAAAGCATTCTGGACTCAGTTTTCAAGGTGAAGATGTTTTGTCTCAATTCCAAGAGACTTTATCAATTCTGAGATCAACTGGTAAGAGAGCTGAGCTTATATCTCAGAGGGAGGAGTTTAAGATGAAACCAAACCTGATGGACCAGGTTGTTCTGGTCTCATAGTTGTTAGTCATGAAAGGGCAGTGTGACTCCTGATGTGAGAGTCGTTAAGGCTCGACACTGTTGTCCTTCTAGAGTGAAACTGTTTTAATTTAAGTTTTAAAACACTGTTGTAAATACTAGGGAACATGAATCTGAGGCCACTTCTGCTGTTCAACGAAGGCTTTTTCATTTTCACATTTTCCATTTTCCTCTCTCAAACCGACTGGCCTCTCTGGCCAAATTCGGACATTGCTGTCCTCAAAGGAATGCCCTTTCTCAGGTCCTCCAGGATTGGCTCTTCTGTGCTGATACATCCTCTTGTGAAGCTGTTGTTTAGTTTCACCGACATAACTGTCACTGCACTCTTCACTGAACTGCATAAACTACATTACTCTGTTTGTGAAAAAACAGACACATAAGGGATAACTACACCCTTCCCTTTTGTCTCTGGTTCTTGTTTTTTTTTTTTGTGTCCTCTTTGATTTGTTGACTGTCCATTGAGGGTATCCAGTCTCTCAGAGCTTTACGGATGTTTATAGAAAGAAGAACAACACATCCATAAAGCCCAGAGGATGATTATATGTATACTGAATGTTTATGTGACATTAGTGAAGCTAAGAACTATGTGTCCACCATATGTACCAGTGCCAAGCCTACAGTGAGTGTTGTAGATAATATGGATGCTGGTCTAATATGTAGTAACTGTATTGAGACATGTTTAGTATTTTTCATGTTAATACAGTGGTTAATGTGATATGTTACCGTTGCCATAGAAAAAACAGTTCAGTTATTTGTGAACTCTTATTTTGCAGTTATAATCTTGTTTTATGCACTCTTTACTTTAAAAAGGAGAAAATTAACAATTGTAACTGAGAAGGCAAGGTTACTGCTCTAGTTGTAAATATGGTGTGAATCCAAATTTGCATTTTAAAGGTTCTTAAAACCTCTTGTTAAAACTGCTCTTGTCAGGATTTACGTCTGTTTATTTACTCTGTCTGTTGTGTTAGTGTATTTGTCTGTTTTGTTCTGATGTTATGTTCTTTGTAGTTCTGAGTTTAGTTATTGTATCTGATTTTATTTCAAGTTTGTATTTGAGTTTCTGTTTTTTATTTTGAAATGTCTCACCCCTGTCTGTATCTTTGATTGACTTCCTGCCTTGTGTCTTTCCCTCCTGTGTGATTACCTGCCCTGCTGCCCTAATGTGTTTCAACTGTTGCTTGTTGTCTGTTTCTATATATACCTGTTTGTCCTTCTACTCAGTGCCAGGTCGTCTCCCTACCCGTGAGGCTCTTCCGTGTTCCTTGTTCCTTGTGTTTTCTGTAGATATTCCTAGCCTGTTTTTTTTTTTGCCATGACAGCTCTTCTCTTTACATCTTGGAGAGTAGTCAAGAAATAAAAGAACCCTTTTTGAACCTTGGTTTTTCTGTCATTCATATTTCACCAGCCTACAATAAAGAACAAAATAAAACAGTGCTATGTTTGTGAAACATTTTGTTATTTTTTTTCAATTTAAAAAGTTACGTGCTTCTATAATATATTTGCCTCTACAATGAGCTCTATCTGTAGCATTTAAAAGCAGAAATAAGAAAAACTGAAAGCCAAATTTAGCTATTTTTACTCATTTGTTATGTTTAGCCTTGCAGTTGAGAGTGCTCTGGACTCCGTTACTCTCCAGCACAAAGATTTTATTACAATTCTCCAACTTATTGTAATGGTTTTCCTAATTTCAGTTATTTTGAACTTCTCATAGGAGGGATAAGAACTTCTTCCTCATTCTCATTGAATATAACAAGAAGAATAGGCCTCGATGTAAGCGCCATGGCAGGTTTTGATGTGAAAACAAGTCTCTGTTCCAAATTGGGTCAGATTTGACAATAAAGAAGGGGAAGCAAAGTTACCAAAACGGATTGTTTTGTTAATCTGACCAATGTAGTTGTCTTCAGTTCTCCGGTAAGTAGTACGACAGGTTTGGTTGTCGTTGAGGATCTGTATGGCAGAAGTGAGCCAGAAGTGTAAGGCGTGGAACTTGAAGTTGTCAGTACCGTACTGTCGTTTTTTTGGACTGCTTTGTTAAATTGTGCATAGATTTGTGGCTTCCTTTGTCTGGGGAGGTCTCGGTCTTCAGCAGTGTAAACACATATTGCTTGCAGGGATTTATTAGTGAATTTTATGTCCGTTCTTTTATTCAGTGCATTGTTTAGGCACAATTCTACTTCTTCACTTTTCCAAACCCTTCCCAAATCTGTGTTATTACTCTCTTTTGGGAAGTATTTAGAATCAACTGCAACTGCCATATCTTTGTGACATTTGTCCATCATAGTCAGTGGGATGGGGTTAGACCCCTGGACATTAATGAAAGGCTGAGGAGGAAAAAGTAGGGGATATCAGCAAAAAACTGAATTCAAATACAGTCACCTTTGCTGAAGAAGCAAGAGGCCACATGCACCAAAACACCAATGCCAGCATTGGAGCCTTCATTTCTGCAATCACCCAGACCTGTGACGTTCTAACGTAGAAATAATCACACCAAGCAGTTTGTAAGCAGTCTCCAGTCGGTATGAGAGTTACATTTTTTTTTTTCTCCTATCAGCTAATAAATTTCCATTACAGATAGAAGTGTGAAATTCAGCTGAAACATGAGCCTTTATAAGGTGTCTTTACACTTGTGGTTCAGACCCAAATAGTGCACACTCAGGTTCACACATTTGAACTGTACGCATCAGAGTGTTTTCAGTTACCATCATTAAAACCAGAACGTCCCTTTTGATTTTTTGTTTTTCATTAAAGCTACAGCACAATAATTAGGGCTGCATGATATGAGGACAATATTAAATATGCAATAAATTAGGTTAAAAAAATCTAAATTACAGATGTTTTTTAATTTAAGTCTTTATTTAATTAAATGCTTTTTTTATTTTAAATATTTTAAATTTCTTTTATTTTTGATGCCTTGTTACTTCTCTCACTCTCAGGCACACACAGAGGAAACATGACTGCTGTTTCTGGTGATTAGTTAGATTAGACATATTTAGAGTTAACAGTGTTTTGCACATTATTAATTTTATTAATCATTTATAACAGTGCTTAGATTTATCTCCCAGTCCTACTCTGTCCTTGCGTTCCATTTCAAGGGTGGGGTTCACGGGTGTAGTGTTAACCTTAAAAAAGGCAAAACCCCAAAGCTGTGTGTCAACAAGGAAGCCGCATTAGTGCCGCTAGTTTACATGTCCTGCAGTAGAGCAAACACCAGAGTGCTTTTATTGTTTTTATACATTGCTGTTTATTTAAAACCCGAGGCGAGAGCAGAAATAAACTCGGTAGCAGAGTCCTCCATGTTGAAGAGAATAAAGTAAAATTACTAAATTATAAATACTCATAATAGCATACACATATTTACAATTGTGGTGGTACATTTATGTGCATCAGTATGGAAGAGGAAGAATGGCCAGTGGACATTTCTAAAAAATATAGGTAAATCATTGGATGTTCAAAAAAAAAAACATGTTTCAGCACATGTTAAGATGGAAGTAAACCTCCAAAAATGTATACATTGTGATGTTCAAAAAGATAAGTTTCATTGTTTTTTTGATTGCGTGTACAAAATTTACGATGTCAAAAAAACTAGAAGCCTGTATTAGACGAGAATGGGACAACATTCTTATTCCTGAACTTGAGCAGCTTGTCTCCTCAGTCCCAGACGTTTGCAGACGAAGAAGAGGGGAGGCCACACAGAAGTAAACATAACCTTGTCCCAACTTTTTTGAGATGTGTTGATGCCTTAAAATTTAAAATCAACTTATTTTCCCATTTAAAATGATCCATTTTCTGTGTTGTACTCTGAATAAAAAAATTAAATTTGAAACTTCCACATCATTGCATTATGTCTTTATTCACAATTTGTACAGTGTCCCAACTATTTGGGAATTGGTTTTGAAGACAAAATTAACTTCCTAAAGTATTATTATTATATTTATATTGATGATCTTTTAGTACATTTTTAATACATAAGTCTCTTACCTTTAGTCAGTGACTCTGTGTACACCACCAAATGCATCTTGAATTTTTAAGACCTTTCTTCAGTCAGTAGGAGGGTTTTATCTGTCAGCTGACAGATTTCCATTTCAGATAGTTATTGTGAAGTTCAGCTGAAACATTGTGCCTTTATATGGTGTCTTTACAATTGTGGTCTTTTAGTTCAGACTTAAATAGAAAACAAGTGCACATGTTGAACTGCACAGACCAGAGTGTGAAGACCGCTTCTGTTCAGTGTCCATCATTAAAGTCAAACTTCAATTTTTTTTTCATATTCAATCTAGAACAAATGTGCGAATATGTGTAGTATTTTTATTTTATTTTAGTTCAGTCCCCAGTGTGAGCACCTTCTAGCAGTGTAGAATACCCAGTGCACAGTGACACCGGCTCAGGGAGGCCACTCCTGTTCACCAGGGTTCAGTCTAACACATGGCTGAGCATTCAGTTCAAACATTAAACAAAAAAATACATTACAAAGTTAAAATACTGTTTAGTCCATAGTCCATATGCATTGAGACTTTTTATATTTCTTTGCTTATCTTATCAGTGTGAAGTTGTCTTGTGATGTGTGTATGGCTGAGTGTCTGTTTATTATTAAGTGTCTTAATCCAGAGTTTTCTCAGTTCAGATGTGTATCTGTAGCAGCTCACAGAAACATTTGACAATCCGTAGTTCTTACCTAATGTTAATAGTTTTGATTGTTATTCAGCCATCTTTTAGCTGTTTTCTTTAACTAAACAAAAGTGGGGCTACCTCTAATTACCATTGGCAGAGTGTTCCAACTTGTACAGCCTTTAATAAATAAGACGTTTCGTAAAAAGTAGACTTTTGTACTTTACAATTACTTCGAGTACAAGGGGCAATGGAGCCATTCTATTCATTGCTCTATATATAAGTCAGCTACTTAAATACTTTGAGAATTTTAAAACTTAGAGGTTGATACATCTGTAAAATTTAACAAAAGTGAAACAACTGTGGTTTCCTATCAAAAACCTTAACTGCTTTTATGTAAAACTGTTCAATGGTTTTAGTGAGACCAGCAAACAACCAGAAAGAAGCACACAGTGGAGGTAGTGTAGCAGCCTCTGTTGTAATAAAGGGCCTGATTTGTTAGTTATTTTGTAAATTTAATTTTATAGTGTTGGTTACCTTTTTTAATGTGTTTTTAAGGTTGGAAATCCTGCCTTTTTTCTAAACAGAAAAAGGCAGGAGGATTTGAAAGTATTATTGAAACAGAGAAGTTATTTGTGTGAGCTTGGTCAGAAGTCCTTGATATTACAAAGGGATTCTCATCCAAAGAAACACTTAATAAAATAATTTGAAAACAGTTGGCGGGCACTGTGCCATCTAGGAACTTAAGCAACAATCTAAAAGCATCGCTGTAGGCCACAGTGAGCTGTAGGTGATTGGTACCCTATCTCTAAGGAAGTGCCTAGCCACCCAGCAGGGGAGAATCATTCTCTAGATAAATCATCCAAAGAGACTTTAAATAATACAGGAGACAGAATTCCACCTTGTCAAACTCCATTGCTTTTGTGAACGAGGGATGACAACAACACAAAACACTAGCCAATTTAACTGAAACGCGTTTGATTAGCATACCAGAAGATTAAAATTCTCATTAAATACGTTGGCAGAGATAATTTCATAAATAACTTTTCAATAATTGACATGATTGTCAAAGGCCTTGGTGACATCAATAGTTGCTGTGTCCACTGTAGAAATGTAGTGTTTTTGTGCTCTGTTCTGATAAATCAACACAGGTGCCTAGGTAATTAGGAAGTAGTTGAAAAGAAGCATCAATCTGAGCTGCAATGCAGTGCTCTCAATTCACCAGTCGGTATGTTCTACTCTCACTTCTGTTCATGAGCTGTGGATCAGGACTGAAAAGACAAAATCTCAGATACAGCCTGCCATAGTGACCCTCCTCTGGAGGGTGGCTAGGTGCTCCCTTAGAGACAGGGTGAGAAGCTCAGTGTAGAGCTGCTGCTCCTCATCGAGAGAAGTGTTTCGGGCATGTCCCACCGAGAGGAGGTCCCAGTGAAAATCTAGGTTACACTGTTCTGGGAACATATTGGTGGAGGAAGTGTCTGGGGAGTAAAAATCTCTGCTTAGACTGCTGAACCTGTGACTGCCACCAGATAAGAGGATTAAAATGTATGGATGGACAGAAGCAGAGGTACTTCTTTTGTCTAAGGAGTGTCGTGTATGTCTTACATACACAGTGTAATGTGTCTGACATCAGGAAGTGGCCATGACTCTGGTAACATTTCAGAAGTCACACATATACTCTGTGGTTGGTGAATAATTATGATGACATCCCTGTCACATAAACAGCTTTTACTGGACAGCTCTGGTTTTGACAGATGGGAACCGACTCAGGTAGCCTGTAGTATTCCTTGAGACGGTGAAACGACGCCAGGACTTCTCTGCATGTGTCCTCTTTGAAACTACTATAGACTATAAACTGTTAATTCATTTTCACTCCCAGAATGCAACACAATTTACAGTACTTTACAGTATTTTTAAGAAAATGTCCTGAAGCCCCTAATGTTTCCCGGAATGCATTTCTAGTTCAGTAAGTTACTGTTTGTAATAGGAAACAGTAGCTACTGTCAGGATTTCACCCTTTTTTAACAGCAATGTCTTATGGCCAGTGCCGTCATGTAGGCTGTGGTCTGCTGGGGCAGCGGTCTGTGCGTGAGGGACACTAAAAGACTCAAAAAGATCATCAAGAAGGCTGGACATGTCGTAAGGGAAGGCATGACTGTGGTGTCGGAGAGGATGATGTTGTCCAAAATCAGGACTATTCTGGACTTTGCCTTCCACCCGCTCCACAAAGTACTGGTCAGCTGCAAGAGCTCGTTTCCTAATAGACTGGCCACTTGTACACTTGGAAACTCTACATCGTGTCAATATGTAATATGGGAATATGGCTCTGCTTCTGACAGACTGGAACCGACTCAAGTAGCCTGATGCTAATGTAGCTAATGATTTTCAAACTTCCAGTGTTTCTAAAAAAAATATTACTGCACTCAGTAGGTCCCCCTGATCCTTTGCCACCAATTCCACTTGCAAAAGGACACTGTCCACGATCCCTATATTTGATTACATTTTTTTTAACTGTAGTTAGTAAGCACACTCAACTGTAATCATAAATGAAAACTTTATTTTAAAGGAACAAACACAAACACAATGAACATTATAATTATAGAGCACGGGGAAACTGAACAAAAAACTGCAAAAAAGTAAAGAATTCTCCCCTAGTGCTTTTTTTTTCCTTTGCAAGGCCATCTTCTTCAGTCCTGGGCCTGGGATTTTTCAAATCTGCCTTGCGTCGGCTGGGCTGGCGGCAGATGAGGCTCGGCGGCGGATGAAGGGGCGGTGACGAATGACGGTCGGTGGCGGATGATCCTTCCCTGTGCTGAATGGGGCTGAGGGGCTGGTTCAGGGACTGGTCCGTTGGAGCGGAGTGCAGACAGGAGTCTGCCGCTGACCCGGGCCAGCTGGAGGTGGTGGGGCCCGCGTCCTCCGCGGCACGTGGCGGTCTATCCGTGTCGTGGACTTGTCACAGGAGGGCACGGAGCAGGTCCTGCACCGAATGTTCACCCTTGCCGGAGCAGAAGGCAAGGAGAAGCCTACGCTTCTGTTGGTTTAGCGCTCGGTGGCTCACCGCAGGTGCTGGCTTAGCTGGTGGCACAGCGGGCACTCTTGCAATGGCATTCTAAAAAGCAAATCAAACTTGTGTAAATAGTAATAAAGCATGCATTGGGACATTTGCCGTTGCCTTTCTCACCGGGCACATAGGAAATGAAGGAACAGAAGGAACACAACAGAAACTTTTTTTTTTTTTTTAAATAAAAGGGAAAAAAGAAACACAGCCTCAGATAGCCTCAGATCAGACGAGACAACCATCAGAATTTAAGCATATCACTGTGGAAAAACAAAACAAAGAAGGAATCCCTCAGACATGAATTCAGATAACGAGTTTTGATTTAATAGATACATACAAAGCACTATGACACGGGCAGGTGGGGGCAAGTTGAGGGTCCTCTCCAAATCAGCCACTGTAGCAGATGTCTAAAGGGAAGAGACAAAATGGTTTGTTAGCCATGTAAGATTATCTCACAGAGAAAAGAGCAGAGCCCAGCTCCTCTTGATGAAGCGGATCCTGGGAAGGGTTCAGACTTGAGCCCAGCTCGTCCGCACACATCCCGGGTTCCCGGCTACAGCGGGGGCAGTTGCTGGGTCTTTTCGTAAAGACCGGATCTGTAGCATCCGTTAGCCTTCTGGCTACACCCAGAACGAACGTGACAGTGTGCATCGCCATTCTTGAAATAATATATTTTAAGAATAACTATTTGACCAGCATTTGGCTTATTAATATCATTTAAGTTAAACTTTTAACAATTCTCCCTAAGATGCTTAAAATTGGTTATAAATAGCCTTAAATTATAACATTTAAAAAAAACGGAAAGTGGACAGGCTCCTAAATCCCCACATACTAAGAAAAAGCCAACAACTTTCATGCCATACACAAAACACACAAATATTAACAAAAGTTATAAAAATAAATAAATAAAATTACTTGTTGAATGTTATTTCTGCCAAATAGTGCAGCACAAATTGCCCAAGCTAATTGCTAAAGCTAACTGCTAGATTTACTGATTAGCTTGTATTTAACAATAGTAAATCAAATATGATTACATTATTAAGCAAACATTACCCCCCAAAATTAGAATGTGCTTCAACTTACCGCGTGAATTATCCAATGCGTTGGACTGACAATAGTATCCTTGAGACGGTGAAACGAGGCAGAGTTAAAAGTTATGTATGTAAATGTTTACAGTAGGTATGTTTTGCGGTGATTGTACATTGTGTAATTGTCCCTTTGGCCTTGTGTCAGCCACAGCAGAGTAAGCCAACCTACAGAGAAGTAGCGCCCCTCAGTGGTAACAGCTGGTTATAAAACTAATATGCTTTGCAAGTTTGGCTGCATACATGAAGGGGCACATTTACGGTGAAATTGAATAAAAGCGCATTTAAAAACGACCCAGTTTGAAGGTAGACCAGCGTGTGTACCCTTTTGTAATATTCATTGATGAATAAATAAGGACATATGCCCAGGCCAAGGATTTTCCTTGAGAGAGCTGTTGAAAATAACAACAAATAAATATATAAAAAGGTAAGGTAAAAGTTTTTTTTTTTTGCTTTGCTTTGCCCCCAAGGTGCAAAGCACCTTTACCCCTACTGGACATGGGCCAAGTGGCGAATGTCCACAATACAATACAAAAATACAATAATACAATAATATGATCCCTAGCAATTAGTGGACTCATTATGATTTCTCATGAGAGCAGTCATCTTAAGTGTCATGTATTTAAATACTTAAGGACAATGTTGATGTTCAGTCTGTGATCCAGTCTCTCTGACCAGTGCTTGTTTGTTTCTCTTTGTAGCTCCTCTACCTCTGCTATCTACAGTTCTGGAGCTGAGGATCACCAACCTGAGGAACCGTCCTCTGAGCAGCACCGGCATCAGCTCGATGAGGGACACTTGCCTGAGCCTTTTCTACAGCTTTTTAACTGGTTCCTCTAACTTCACACATATTCCCTACAGAGGCTCCTTCCGGACAGTAACCCTCTTCTCACCTTTTCAGGTGGACGAGGATTTGGAGCTCTTTGAAGGAGGCAGGCCGGAGCTCGAGAACACCAGGCCATCTCCTCTGATGGAGCAGCCTCCCGGTCTGATGCATCCCCAGGTGGGCTCTGCCTCTCAGACTCTGCTGATGCCTGCTCACACCGAGTGGCTCTCAGGCCTGAGACTCACTTTCATGTGCCGCTCCGCAGAGTGACTTGGGAGGACTGGAGCGTGACCAGAGTCATCTCTCCTGTGTACCACACTGATGGTACCAAGCAGCACAACCGCTGGAGAGTGACAGACTACCACACTGACGGTCACATGCTTATGTCTGTCCTCTGTCACTTTGTTAATACTTCTTGGCGACTTGCAGAGAAGCCAAAGAAGAGGAGACACTCTGAGGAGGACGACAGCGACTCCACTCCACCTCAGGAGAAACGCATCAGAGTGTGAAACCATATGTTTGTGACAAACTTTAGAAAGAGTCACTCTTTTTTTGATGTTGTTCATTTTATTTTGCCAGGTGTACTACACAGAGTCAACAGTCAGACAACAAGGACTGGAGCAGGTGTCGGCTACAGTCAAGATACAGCATGAAAAAAGAAAATCCCTCTCACATCAGTCCCTCAGTGCATTTGACCCTTGTCTCTCAGTTTGTGTGTTATCCAGAGAGAACAGAAAGAGACACAATGAAAGAAATGTACAAACAGGTAACGATGTAAAGATGGTTATCGAGTGTTTCTAAACTTGTATTTACATGTCTTAAGGTCCAGTGCCAGTCATCTGCTGTTCAGCACCAACTCCTTGACAGTCACGATGCTGCAAAAAAGAAAAGTAAGAAACTACATACATGTGGCAAACAAACCATGAGCAGTCATTGGACTTATGGACGGATCTGATTTAAGCTTTATTTTGTGTATTACAGAATACTTACAGCCTCCAGTCTGCATTCCCAACATTACATCTGTTTGTTTCAAAACAGAAGTGCTGGTAACGTTTTAATAATGTTGTCTTAGTGTCTGTGAAGGTTGTTAGTCATCCAGGACATCTTAAAAAAATGGTTTAGGTAAAAGCATCAGTTTTCAAGGTGAAGACGTTTCGTCTCTAATTCCAAGAGACTTTATCAATTTTGAGATCCACAGGTAAGAGAGCTGAGCTTATATCTCTAGAGGAGGAGTTTCTCCTGAAACCAAACCTGATGGGTCAGTCTGTTGTTCTCACAGTCGTTGGTCATGAAATGGAAGTGTGACTCCTGATGTGGGAGTTGTTAAGACTCAGGAGAGTCGATAGTGACACTGCTCCATACAGGTGCTGTGTTTATTGTTCTAGGGTGAGGCTCTCTTTTGTTTTAGGTTTCAGAATACTGTTATAAATACTAGGCAACATGAATCTGAGGCCACCTCCTCTGTTCAACGAGGGCTTTTCCATTTTCACAAAATGGCTACCTTCACCCCTCTCTCAAACACCTCTCTCAAACCATCTGGCCTCTCTGGCCAAGATTCAGACATTGCTGTCCTCAAAGGAATGTCCTTTCTTTTTGAGGACTGCAGACTCAGGTCCACCAAATAAACTACATTACTCTGTTTGTGGGGATCTTGTCTTTAGGATGGACCAGTTTTTGACTCAGTGTGTTCCCTGGTTTAAAGTGGACTGGAATGTTTCAGGAAACTCCTCCTCTCTGAGATATAAGCTCAGCTCTCTTACCAGTTGATCTCAGAATTGATAAAGTCTTGGAATTAGAGACGAAACATCTTCACCTTGAAAACTGAGTTCAGATGCTTTTACCTAAACCTTTTTTCAATGTTGTCTTAGACCTATGCTTTTTCGCTGGTAATACCTACAGCTAATATAACATGTATTGTTTGACAGGAGGCCGACTCGAACATCCTCGGCCAGCTCGGTCTTTCTGTGAAAAGTCTGCATGCCCTCCCGTGTTACCGTGGGTTTTCTCCGGGTACTCCGGCTTCCTCCCACCGCCACTTTGTTTCCAGAACCATGAGGGAGGAGCACAGTGCGAAAGAATGCTTTCTTTAAAAAAGGTAACATTTTGATAGTTGGTAGTAGTTCAATATGTTATAGTAGAGTCTCAATATGTATATGTATTTTTGTCTTTGTAGATTTCTGAAAGCTTTCTGCTGCAGAAGCATGGGGCACTGAAATGAACACTGCCAGAAGAACAGTGTGGTGCAAATAAATTTAACACATCTAAGAAGAAGCCAGAGCTAACAATTTTAAATATTTAATAAAGTAAAATGAAGTTTGAGATTCAATACAATTTGTCTTCCTTCAGCGTTATCACAATGTTAGATAATGAAAACCTCAAGACACTTACAAATCATACATAACTGGGACTGTAACTAGAATTATAAATGTATCTCTTTATTATTACATGTATAAATCCTCAGGTCTGAACAAATATTCAGCAATTTTATTATGACATTTATTTGTAAACAGATATATGTATTATTGATAGCAACACACCACTGACTAATCATATGCATTGTAACTGTAACGAAATGTTCACTTATTTCACCGCTAGATGAAGCCAGTGTACTTAAGATACATGTGAGAATGTATATTTGGCTCATATCCTTTTTCTAAATTTAGATTTATTTTCCTATTTATTTATTTTACATGTACAAGGCCATAAGAGTCATAATAGTTAATTTTGAACAAATATTAAAATTAAAGAACGTAATAAAGTAAAGTACAAGTTGCAGTTAATCGGTTTGTTTACTGGCAGACCAAAGTGGTATGTAAATGTTTAATGTGTAAATGTGTAATTTTGTGTTTATTTGCACATGAAACATGCTTATGTTATATTTTGTTTGCTAGTTCTACGGTGTAAATTGTGAATATTTAGGTGCAAGAATACAGTAAACATCAGTAAAAAGAACTCGTGTCTCTCGTGTAACAGTGGACAATCCGGCATAGTAGAACACTACGCTGCACAAGTCAAGATAAAGTTAACAAGTGAAAACTAAGCAAGCAAACACTCAAGTTTGTGTCTTGGAAGTAGTACAAGCACTTGTAAACTAGATTTAAAATCCAACAGATACCAAGCGTAAAGAACAAAGTAAATTCATATTCTGCTCAAGAAAATATAAAGCTGCAATTTACAGTGAAAATGGCAGATGAAGATAAGGGCACAGTACAACCAACTGATGAAGACAGTGCAGAGCTTGATGCTCATGATGATGAAGATGTGGAGCACACAAACAAAGCTACTCAACAGTCCTTAGTATAAACTGATAACACACATCCAGAAGATCTAAAGCCAGCGAACACGCACACTCACTGAAAAGGGTAAATCTCTAAAAGAAGCTAAGTGAGTTAATAAAAGATTTTGATCGTCTTTACAAGAAATGGAAGTACCATATAAACTGTTTCAGAAGATTTATAAAAGGTAAAGACGTGGAAATAACTGCTGAAGCTGTGAGTACAATAGATGCATTTGAGTCAGACATCTGTAAAACATATGTTGAGATAAGAAAGATCAAAAGTCCTCACAATGAAATAAGAAGGTCTATTAGTCATGCTGCCAAAGCTAAGGCACAGTGTCTTCTAGAACAAGATGGCACTCCAGAAGATATCCCCTGGCCAGATTTGGAGTCAGTGTTTGAAAGCAGTGCTAGCAGTGTCTCTTCAGGGACAACCTGCAAATCAAAGGCCATGTCTAATGTGTCTAAGCGGTCATCTTTAGGCACAATACAACAAAGGCAAGAAGCTGCAGCTGAGGTAGCAGCCTCAGAAGAAGTCATTAAAATAATGAAAACACAACATCAACGTGAGGAAGAAATCAGAGAACTTGAAGTAGAGGATGCAAGAAAAGAGCACAATTCCTAACAGAGAGCACAACAATAAAAACAAAGTTGGAAGAAAAGAGAAAAGAAGTAGAATTTCTAAAGGAGATGCAAAAGCATAATGCAGCACAAGCAAGGCTAAAGGTGTATGCTGAAAGCATTAACAGTGAGAATGAAGACAAGTCTGTTTTACACTTACAAATTAAGAAAGACAGTTCCATCTTACCATTAAGTTTTCCAAATGTTTATTCTAAACCATTCTTTCCATCTGAAGTTCCTACAAGCTACCAAGCTCCTTTTCAAGTCTGTTGTTCTCAAGTTGTCTGTGACTCAATCCGCAGCTCCCTCTAAGGAACAAGAAGCCTCTATTGATCTGGTGAAAACACTTGCTGAAGCTATAACTGCTAACAGAATTCCAATTCCTGAGCCTGCAGTCTGTACAGGTGATCCACTGCTGTATATAGATTGGAAGCCGTCCTTTCAGACATTAGTTGACTGTAAAATTCTGCCAACACAAGAAAAGCCATTCTTTTGAGAAAGTATGTTGGAGGTTCAGCAAAGCAAGCTATTGATGGTCACTTTTAGTTGGAACAGACTCAGCATATCTTGCAACCTGGGAAATACTTGAAGATAGATTTGGAAATCCATTTGTAATAGGCAAGTCATAGTGTGACAAGATACAGCTGTGGCCAAAAATTACCACCAAAGACATTGAAGGTCTACGTGAGTTTGCAGACTTCTTAAGCAGTGTTGAGTCAGCAATGCCCTATGTACAAGGTTTACAAGTACTGACTGTGTTGAAAATATGAGAATTGCAGCAAAGCTACCAGATTGGCTAAGTGCACGCTGGAATAGGACAGTGACAGTGTCCCAAGATGAACACAAAATGTTTCCTGACTTCAGCCATTTTGTCAAATTTCTAAACAAGGAAGCAAGAACTGCCTGCAATCCTATTACCTCATTGCAAGCATTAAAGCCATCTGACACAGATCACAAACATTTCATTAAAGACAAGGTAAGAAGAAGCCACACACCTAATGCCAAAACACTAAGCACAAGCACCAACGAAAAGACAAGTATGGAATGTCTCTTTTGTAAGAAACCAGGTCATGCACTTCACAAATGTAGGAAGATAATGAAAAAAACTGTTGAGGAGAGAGTTTGTTCAGTCTGAAAGGCTGTGCTTTGGCTGTCTTAAGTCTGGCCATAACTCCAAGAATTGTAGTTCCAGAAGTGTATGTGATAAATGCCAAAAGGCACACCCAACATGTCTACATCAAGACAGACAAAAAAGAGACAAAGAACAAACCCCCCAAAAATTAAGAACATCCACAGAGTAGTAAAGAGAAAATGTGTCTAATCCTCAAGAACCAGAGTCCAAACATGTCACATCGAACAGAGTTATACAACAAAAGGCACAAGGTTGTACCTCCTCAGTCATTCCAGTCTATGTATCCACTATAGACAACCCGGAGAAAGAGAAGCTGGTGTAGACCCTGCTTGACACTCAAAGCGACACCACTTTCATCTTAAAAGACACAGCTGAGTCACTCAACACCATTTCTGAACCAGTAAAGCTCAAATTTCCACAATAACATCCAAAACAAAGATTGTTTCCAGCCACAAGTTAAATGGCCTACAAGTGAGAGGCATAAACTCAGAAACAAGAATCAAGTTGCCAACAACCTACACCAGAGACTATATTCCTGCCAACAGATCTCATATTCCCACACGCAAGACGGCAGAGAATTGGTTTTATCTGAAGCATTTATCAAAGGAAATGGCTCCCAAACTTGATTGTAAAGTTGGACTACTCATAGGCTATAACTGTCCTCAAGCTCTACTCCTCTAGAGGTGGTCAGTGGTAAAAGAGACCAACCTTTTGAACAAAAGTCTTTGCTAGGTTGGAGCATCATTGGCTATAGTCACTCTGAATGCAACTATGAAGATGACATTGGAGTAAGCCATCGTGTTATAGTGAAACAAGTCTTGCCAACTGTTCAGTCATCTCAAGAGATTAAACCTGAAGTCCTCTTTGTGAACAGAAACAAAGTTAAAGAAGTGATTACACCAGCAGAGATAATCAAGGTGCTCGAAATGAACTTTGTAGAAAGGACCTTTGAAGAAAAATCAATGTCACAAGAACACTTTATGTTTCTGTCTAAAGTAAAGGAAGGCATAAAGCAGAAAGAGGACGGCCATTTTGAAATGTCATTACCCTTTAAAGAAAAAGCCCTGACTCTCCCAACAACAACCTTTGTGCAGAACACAAGTGCCTGGAAAGACGCTTATGAAAGGATGAGCGCTACTACAAAGACTACGTGGCATTCTTGCAAGATATAATAACAAGAGGCGATGCTGAGAAAGTGCCAGAGGATGAGATAAACAAAAAACAGCCTGGTATATCCCTCACCAATGAATATATATTTGATGGCTCAGCAATATTTCAAGATACATCACTGAGCGTGCATCGTCTGACAGGACCGGACCTCACTAACACCCTAGTAGGAGTTCTGTGCCGTTTCAGGAAAGGACATGTGGCTATCATGTGCGACGTCCGAGCGCATTTTCCACTAATTTCATGTTGCTCCACAAGAGCAAGATTACCTCTGTTTCCTATGGTGGGAGGATGGCAACATGGAACAGTCACCATCAGTATTTCGTATGAATGTTCACTTGTTTGGAGCAGCCTCCTCACCTGGATGCGCAAATTTTGGACTCAAGCATCTAGCTGCTCAAGGCAAGGGTAAGTACAGTCAAGCTGCTGTGAAGATCATACAACGCAACTTTTAATTCGACGACGGTTTGGCAGGTGTGGACTCGGAGCAAGAAGCTATTCAGCTTGTAAGAGAAGCCAGAGAACTTTGTGACACAGTAAAGCTATGCCTGCACAAGTTTATCAGTAACAGCAAATAAGTCCTTTCCACAATCCCTAAAGAAGAATGTGCAGCAGGAGCTACTGATCTGGACCTGGCTTTAGGAGAACCAAAGATAGAACGGCCCTAGGACTCCAGTGGTGCGTAGCATCTGACACGTTTTGCTTCAGAATCGTTATCAAGAACAATCCCTTCACAAGGAGAGGAGTGCTCTCCACAGTGGCGTCCATATTCAACCCACTTGAATTTGTCGCCCCAATCATTCTGTTTGGCAAAAGAATCCTTCAAAGAATGTGTCAGGAAAAGCTGGATTGGGACGAGCCACTTCCACTAGACCTCAAATCACAATGTGAAGTCTGGCTCAGAGACCTCAAGAACCTCTCCAAAATAAAGATACCACGTTGTTATGTTCCATTGACGTTCAAACAAGTGCTGCAGTATGAGTTACACAGTTTTTCTGATGCTAGTGCGTCCGGCCACAGAGTGTGCTCATATCTCAAAACTGTGTCTAAGTCCGAAGAAGTACAGTGCACACTTATAATGGGAAAAGCCAGAGTTGCTCCCACAAAAGTGACAACCATCCCAAGATTCGAGCTCTCAGCCGCAGTAGTTGCTGCCAGAACCGCAAGCTTCTTGAAAAGAGAGTTAGAAATCCAAGATCTGCAAAAAAATGGAACAGAGTGCAGTATTTGACAAATATATTTTTGACCAGAGGAGAAAAAAATATTTTAAACCTGCAACAGAGAAGTAAGTGGAATAAGACCAGAAGAAATACCAAGATAAATGACATTGTTCTACTACAAGATGACTGTGTTCCAAGAAATCAGTGGAAACTCGCCAGAGTCGTAGAAGCCACCCCAGGAGCTGACGGGAGGGTCAGAAAAGTCAAGCTTCTTCTTAGTGACTCTACTCAAGACGGCAAAGGGACATACAACTATGACTGTTATAGAAACACCATTCACAAGACTATTCTTTTACTTGAAGCTGAGTAATATTGGCAAATGCTAAGTTTATTGTGTTAACTTCTTTTTTATTTCTCTTGTGTAACAGTTGACAATCCGGCTTATGCATTATTATTATTATTATTATTATTATTATTATTATTATTATCACCATTAATGTTATTAGGCTGCTTCATTGCATCTTTCTGTGTTTTTATTTGTGACCTACAGATGGCGGCATTGATCCAAAGTTTGGTTCAGCTTGTCCACACTGACCTGTAAACATGACTCCATCACTGCAGATATTGAAGAATATTCAGTATTAAGTTTAAGTTCCACATTTTTACTGCACGTGTTTCTCACTCTTATCTAATTTTTATCAAAGACAGCATACAAACCAACCATGGAAGAAAAATTGATTATTTGGGCAGCAGTAGCTCAGTGGGTAGAGCAGTTGTTGTTCCACCAGAAGGTAGGTGGTTCGATTCCTGCTCTCCCTACAGTTCATACTGTCGTTGTGTCCTTGGGCAAGACACTTAACCCATTTTGCCTCCAGTGACTGTAACACTGGTAATTACTGTAGAACAATGTAAGTCGCTTTGGATAAAAGTGTCAGCTAAATAAATAAATGTAAATTATTTATGAGATATGTTTATTACAACGGGACGCTATAAAGAAATGTTGGATAGAGTCAATTAGAAATGCTTTGTAACTTGCTATGTGTGCACCAGTATATCCTTTCTGTTAATGTTTTATTTAATTTTTTATAAATAAAATAAATTTTAATCTAATTTATTAGCATGTGTTGCGATTGCTAAAGGCTATTGAAGTAATCAATCCAGTAGCCTCCTCATATTTTGTAAACCTACAGTTCAAAGTCCAGTCCCAGCAGTAGGACTAGGAGTCTCCATAGATCCAGCAGTGGGTTCTGTGGTCGCTGGAGTTCACTTTGACACGAGGGTTTCAAAAGATTGATAAAGATACAAGGCACTGCATGGGAAGAGTTCTCGAGTATTTACTGGGTCTCCTGCTGCTTACAACAAAGGCTTTTACAAGGTCAAAATCATTTTCATTCGTCTTGTAAAGTTCATTCTAAACAGCTGCTTTACTTAGACACTGACTTATACCATAAGAATTGGAAGTTACTTGTAGTACAGACATTTGAGTGAGTTCATGGTGCTGGAGGTTGTAAAGCAGACAGAAACAATGTGTAAAAGAAAAGCTGCTGTGTACTTCAGTTGTCATAATTGTCACTGTATCTCTGGCGTGTTTCAGACTAATGCCTACACATGCTAATTCATTTCACAAACTTGTGCAAACTTCCAAGTGTGCAGCTCAACAGAAGCTATAACACACCACCACATAGTCAGGTAGATTTGTAACCTAT
>JALDNG010002165.1:0-43212 GCA_024349245.1 Neodontobutis hainanensis | reverse complement strand
GTCTGTTCAACTGCAGCTCTACAGTCTGTTCTAATGCTCATCTACGGTCTGTTCTACTGCACGTCTACAGTTTCTTTTAATAAACGTCTACAGTCTGTTCTGCACATTTACAGTCTGTACTACTGCACTTCTACAGTCATTTCAAATGCTTGTCTACAGTGTGTATTACTGTATCTCTACAGTCTGTTCTAAAGCATGTCTACAGTGTTTTCTAATACTCATATACAGTCTGTTCTTATGCTGGTATACAGTTTGTACTACTGCACCCCTACAGTCTATTCTTCTGCACATTGTCAGTCTGTTCTACTGGACGTTTACAGTCTGTTCTAATGCTCATCTAAAGTCTGTTCTACTGCACATCTAGAGTCTATTGTAATAATTGTCTACATTCTGTACTACTGCTTCTTACAGTCTTTTCTACTGCGCATCTACAGTCACTTCTAATGCAGGTCTACAGTTTATACTTTTGCACATCTACAATCTGTTCTATTGCTTGTCTACAGTCTGTTCTAATGCCCAATAAAAGTCTTTACAACTCCACCTCTACAGTCTGTTCTACTGCATGTCTACAGTCTGTTCTACTGCATTCAGTCTGCTCTATTGCAAGTCTACAGTCTGTTTTACTGCACATCTACAGTCTGTTCTAATGCACATTTACAGTCTGTTCCTATGCAAGTATACAGCCTGTACTACTGCTCAACAACAGTCTGTTCTACTGCACGTCTACAGTCTGTTCTACTGCACCTCTACATTCTGTTGTAAAGCATTTCTAGTAGTGTTTTCTAATACTCATATACAGTCGGTTCTACTGCTCGTCTACAGTCTGAACTACTGCACCTCTATAGTCTGTTCTAAGCATGTCCACAGTGTTTTCTAATACTCATATACAGTCTGTTCTAATGCTCATCTACAGTCTGTACTACTGCACCTCTACAGTCTATTCTTCTGCACATTGTCAGTCTGTTCTACTGGACGTTTAAAGTCTGTTCTAATGCTCGTCTACAGTCTGTACAACTGCACCTCTACAGTCTGTTCTAAAGCATGTCTAGAGTGTTTTCTAATACTCATATACAGTCTGTTCTAATACTCGTCTACAGTCAGTTCTAAAGCCAATCTAGTGTCTGTACTACTGCTGCTTTGAAGTCTTTTCAACTGCAAGACTACAGTCTGTTTAATTGCAACTCTACAGTCTGTTCTAATGCCAGTTTACAGTCTGTACTATTGCTCTACTGCAGTCTGTTCTACTGCATGTCTATAGTGTTTTCTAATACTCATCTACGGTCTGTTCTACTGCACGTCTACAGTCTGTTTTAATAAATGTATACAGTCTGTATTACTGCACCTTTACAGTCTGTTGTAAAGCATTTCTAGTATTGTTTTCTAATACTCATATACAGACTGTTCTAATGCTTGTCTACAGTCTTCACTACTCCACCTCTACAGTTTGTTCTACTTCTCCTCTACAGTCTCTTCTACTGCAGGTCTACAGTCTGTTCTACTGCAAGTCTACAATCTGTTCTACTGCTCGTCTACAGTCTGTTCTACTGTAAGACTAAGGTCTTCAGTCTCTTCTAATGCACATCTACAGTCTGTTCTAATGCACATCTACAGTCTGATCTACTGCACGTCTACTGTCTGTTCTAATAATTATCAACATTCTGTACTACTGCAACTCTACAGTCTCTTCTACTGCACATCTACAGACTGTTCTACTGCATGTCTACAGTCTGTTCTAATGCCAGTTTACTACTCTACTGCAGTCTATTCTAATGCACGTCTACAGTCTGTTTTAGTGCACATTTACAATCTTTTCTAATTGTCAGTCTGTTCTACTGGACCTTTACAGTCTGTTCTAAACCTCATCTACAGTCTGTTCTAAAGCCAATCTAGAGTCTGTACTACTGCTGCTCTGAAGTCTTTTCAACTGCACTTCTACATTCTGTTCTACAGCACGACTATAGTCTGTTTTAATAGACGTCTACAGTCTTTTCTAATGCACTTCTACAGTCTGTTCTACTGACGTCTCCAGTCTGTTCTAATAATTGTCTAGAGTCTGTTCTACTGCACGTCTACAGTCTGTTCTAAAGCATCTCTACAGTCTTTTCTAATGCTCGTGTAAAGTCTCAACTACTGCACCTCTACGATCTATTCTTCTGCACATCGTCAGTCTGTTCTACTGCACATCTACAGTCTGTTCTAATGCACATCTACAGTCTGTTCTAATGCACATCTATAGTCTGTTCTAATGCTCGTCCACAGTCTATTCTAATGCACATCTACTGTCTGTTCTAATGCAAGTCTATAGTCTGTACTACTGCTCATCTACGGTCTGTTCTAGTCTAGATCTACAGTGTGTTCTAATAAACGTCTACAATCTGTTCTACTGCACATCTACAGTCTGTACTACTGCACTTCTACAGTCTTTTCTAATGCTCATCTACAGTCTGTATTACTGCACCTCTACAATCTGTTCTAAAGCATGTCTAGAGTGTTTTCTAATATTCATATAGAGTCTGTTCTAAAGCTCGTCTTTAGTCTGAACTACTGCACCTCTACAGTCTGTTCTAAAGCATGTCTACAGTGTTTTTAATACTCATATACAGTCTGTTCTTATTCTCGTCTACAGTCTGTACTACTGAATCTCTACAGTCTATTCTTTTGCATATTGTCAGTCTGTTCTACTGGACGTTTACAGTCTGTTCTAATGCTTGTCTACAGTCAGTTTTAAATCCAATCTAGAGTATGTACTACTGCTGCTCTGAAGTCTTTTCAACTGCATGTCAACAGTCTGTTCAATCGCACCTGTACAGTCTGTTTTAATGCCAGTTTACAATCTGTACTACTGCTCTACTACAGTCTCTTCCACTGCACGTCTAACGTCTGTTTTACTGCACATCTACAGTCTGTTCTAATGTACATCTACTGTCTGTTCTAATGCAAGTCTATAGTCTGTCCTACTGCTCGTCTACAGTCTGTTCTATTGCACATCTTCTGTCTGTACTACTGCACATCTACAGTCTGTTCTAATGCTCGTCTACAGTCTGTATTACTCCACCTCTATAGTCTCTTCTAAAGCATGTCTAGAGTTTTTTCTAATACTCATATACAGTCTGTTCTAATGCTCGTCTACAGTCTGAACTACTGCACCTCTAAAGTCTGTTCTAAAGCATGTCTACAGTGTTTTTTATAATACTCATATACAGTCTGTTCCACTGCACATCTACAGTCTGTTCTAATGCAAGTCTACAGTCTGTACTACTGCTCATCTACAGTCTGTTCTACTACACGTCTACAGTCTGTTCTGATAAACGTCTACAGTCTGTTCAACTACACATCTACAGTCTCTATTACTGCACTTCTAAAGTCTGTTCTAATGCACATCTACAGTCTGTTTTAATCCATGTCTATAGTCTGTACCACTGCTCATATACGGTCTGTTCTAGTGCAGGTCGACAGTCTGTTCTAATAAACGTCTACAGCCTGTTCTACTGCACATTTACAATCTCTTCTACTGCACTTCTACAGTCTTTTCTAATGCTCGTCTACAGTCTGTATTATTGCACCTCTACAGTCTGTTCTAAAGCATGTCTAGAGTGTTTTCTAATACTTATATACAGTCTGTTCTAATGCTCGTCTACAGTCTGAACTACTGCACCTCTACAATCTGTTCTAAAGCATGTCTAGAGTGTTTTCTAATACTCATATAGAGTCTTTTCTAATGCTCGTCTACAGTCTGTTCAACTGCACCTCTACAGTCTGTTCAAATGTCAGATTAAAGTCTGTACTACTGCTCTATTACAGTCTCTTCCACTAAATTCTGTTTTACTGCACATCTACAATCTGTTCTAATGTACATCTACTGTCTGTTCTAATGAAAGTCTACAGTCTGTACTACTGCCCATCTACAGTCTGTTCTACTGCACGTCTACAGTCTTTTCTAAAAATGTCTACAGTCTGTTCTACTGCACATCTACAGTTTGTACTACTGCACTTCTACAGTCTGTTCTAATGCTTTTCTACAGTCTGTATTTCTGCACCTCTACAGTCTCTTTTAAAGCATGTCTAGAGTATTTTCTAAAACTCATAAATAGTCTGTTCTAATGCTCATTTACAGTCTGAACTACTGCACCTCCACAGTCTGTTCTAAAGAATGTCTACATTTTTCTAATACTAATATACAATCTGTTCTAATGCAAGTCTATAGTCTGTACTACTGCTCATCTACGGTCTCTTTAAGTGCAGGTCTACAGTCTGTTCTAATAAACGTCTACAGTCTGTTCTACTGCACATCTACAGTCTGTTCTAATGCACATCTACAGTTTGTTCTAATGCAAATCTACAGTCTGTTCTAGTGCAGGTCTACAGTCTGTTCTAATATACGTCTACAGTCTCTTCTTCTGCACATCTACAGTCTGTACAACTGCACTTCTACAGTCTTTTCTAATGCTCGTCTACAGTCTGTATTACTGAACCTCTAAAGTCTCTTCTAAAGCATGTCTAGAGTGTTTTCTAATACTCATATAGAGTTTGTTCTAATGCTTGTTTACAGTCTGAACTACTGAACCTCTACAGTCTGTTCTAAAACATGTCTAAAGTGTTTTCTAATACTCACATACAGTCTGTTCTAATGCTCGTCTACAGTCTGAACTACTGCACCTCTACAGTCTGTTCTAAAGCATATCTACAGTGTTTTCTAATACTCATATACAGTCTGTTCTAATGCTAATCTACAGTCTGTACTATTGCACCTCTAAAGTCTATTCAATGCACATTGTCAGTCTGTTCTACAGGTCGTTTACTGTCTGTTCTAATGCTCATCTACAGTCTGTTCTAAAGCCAATCTAGAGTCTGTTTACTGCACGTCTACAAACTGTTTAACTGCACCTCTACAGTCTTTTCTATTGTACATCTACAGTCTGTACTACTGCACATCTACAGTTTGTACTACTGGACTTCTACAGTCTGTTCTAATGCTCGTCTACATTCTGTATTACTGCACCTCTACAGTCTGTTCTAAAGCATATCTAGATTGTTTTCTAATACTAATATAAGTCTGTTCTAATGCTCGCCTACATTCTGTACAACTGCACCTCTACTGTCTGTTCTAAAGCATGTCTAGAGTGTTTTCTAATATTCATATAGAGTCTGTTCTAATGCTCGTCTACAGTCTGAACTACTGCACCTCTACAGACTGTTCTAAAGCATGTCTAGAGTGTTTTCTAAAACTCATATACAGTCTGATCTAATGCTCATCTACAGTCTGTACTACTGCACCTCTCTATTCTATTCTTCTGCACATTGTCAGTCTCTTCTTCTGGGCGTTTACAGTCTGTTCTAATGATCGTCTACAGTCTGTTCTAAAGCCAATCTAGAGTGTGTACTACTGTTGCACTGAAGTCTGTACAAATGCACGTCTAAAGTCACTTCTATTGTACGTCTATAGCTTGTTCTAATGCACATCTACAATCTGTTATAATGCAAGTCTACAGTCTGTACTACTGCTCCTCTACAGTCTGTTCTAATGCCAGTCTAGAGTCTGTACTACTTCTGCTCTGCAGTCTGTTTTACTGCAAGTCTACATTCAGTTCTACTGCACATCTACAGTCTGTTCTAATGCACAGCTACAGTCTGTTAAACTGCAAGTCTACAGTCTGTACTACTGCACCTCTACAGTCTGTTCTAAATCATGTCTACGGTCTTTTCTAATACTCATGTAAAGTCTGTTCTAATGCTCGTGTAAAGTCTCAACTACTGAAGCCTTACGGTCTATTCTTCTGCACATCGTCAGTCTGTTCTACTACACATCTACAGTCTGTTCTAATGGACATCTACAGTCTGTTCTAATGCCTATAATCTGTTCTAATGCTCATCCACAGTCTGTTCTAATGCAGGTCTTTAGTCTGTACTACTGCACATGTTCTACTATGTTGTTCTACTGTTCTGTTCTACTCTCGTCTACAGTCTATTATAATGTTCGTCTACAGTCTGTTCAACTGCACGCGTCTACAGTCATTTCAACTGCACCTCAACAGTCTGTTCTAATTCCAGTTTACAGTCTGTACCTCTGCTCTACTGCAGTCTGTTCTACTGCACATCTACAGTCTGTTTTACTGCACATCTACAGTCTGTTCCAATGCACATCTACAGTCTGTTCTAATGCAAGTCTACAGTCTGTACTACTGCTCATCTACAGTCTGTTCTACTGCACGTCTACAGTATGTTCTAATGCCAGTTAACAGTCTGTACTACTGCTCTACTAAAGTCTGTTCTAATGAACATCTACAGTCTGTACTAATGCAAGTCAATAGTCTGTATTACTGCACCTCTACAATATGTTCTAAAGCATGTCTAGAGTGTTTTTAATACTGGTATAGAGTCTGTTCTAATCCTCGTCTACAGTCTGAACTACTGCACTTCTACAGTCTTTTCTAAAGTATGTCTAGAGTGTTTTCTAATTCTCATATACAGTCTGTTCTAATGCTCGTCTACAGTATGTACTGCTGCATCTCTACAGTATATTCTTCTGCACATTGTCAGTCTGTTCTACTCGCGTTTACAGTTAGTTCTAATGCTCGTCTACAGTCAGTTCTACAGTTTGTTCTAATGCAAGTTTCTAGTCTGTTTTACTGCTCATCTATGGTCTGTTCTTTTGCACGTCTACAGTCTGTTCTGATAAACGTCTACAGTCTGTTCTACTGCACATCTACAGTCTGTTCTATAGCACATCTACTGTCTGTTCTAATGCAAGTCTACAGTTTGTACTACTGCTCATCTACAGTCTGTTCTACTGCACTTCTACAGTCTGTTCTGATAAACGTCTACAGTCTGTTTTACTACACATCTACAGTCTCTACTACTGCACTTCTAAAGTCTGTTCTAATGTATATCTTCAGTCTGTTCTAATTAAAGTCTATAGTCTGTACTACTGCACCTCTACAGTCTGTTCTAAAGCATGTCTAGAGTGTTTTCTAATACTCATACAGTCTGTTCTAACTGCACAGTCTGTACTAATGCACATCTAAAGTCTATTCTTCTGAAGCACTGTGAGTCTGTTCTACTGCAAGTCTACAGTCTGTTCTAATAATTTTCTACAGTCTGTTCTACTGCACGTCTACAGTCTGTTCTATTAATTATCTACAGTCTGTTCTACTGCACATCTACAGTCTCTATTACTGCACATCTACAATCTGTTCTAATACGTCTATAGTCTGTTCAAATGCTCATCCACAGTCTGTTCTAATGCATCTCTACAGACATCTATTGTTCCTTTCTGCACATTGAATATAGTCTGTTTTAATGCTCATCTACAGTCTACTGTTCTTTTTACTGCTCCTCTACAGTATGTTCTACTGCATGTCTACAGTCTGTTCTAATGCACAGCTACAGTCTGTTCAATGCACATCTACAGTCTGTTCTACTGCACATCTACAGTCTGTTCTAATGCTAAACGTCTACAGTCTCTTCTACTATATACAATCTGTTCTAATAATTGTCAAGATTCTGTACATACTGCACCTCTACAGTCTCTTCTACTGCACATCTACAGTCTGTTTTAATGGTCCTCTATGATTGTGTATAGTCAGTTCTAAAGTTCATTCTACAGTCTGTACTACTGCTGCTCTACAGTCTGTTCAACTGCACCTCCATAGTCTGTTCTATGCAAGTCTACATTCTAATCTACTGCACGTTTACAGTCTGTTGTACTGCAACTATAGTCTCTTTTTATTAAACGTCTACAGTCTGTTCTACTGCACATCTACAGTCTGTTCTATTGCTTGTCTACAGTCTGTTCTAACTGCCCCAATAACAAGTCTTTACTGTTCTACTCTACAGTCTGTTCTACTGCATGGCTAGACAGTCTGTATCTAATAATTATCTACAGTCTCTTCTACTGCATCTAAGAGTCTGTTCTAATGCACGTAAAACATTAGTCTGTTCAAATGTTCGTCCACAATCTGTTCTAATGCAGTCCGTGCGACTGCACACATCTATAGACTGTTCTATTGCTAGAACTGATCGTAGACTGTTCTATTGCCCAATAACAGTATTTACTACTCGACCTCTACAGTTTGTTCTACTGTTCCTCTACAGTCTGTTCTAATGCCATTTTACTGTCTGTACTACTGCTCTACAGATTGCAGTCTGTTCTACTGCATGTCTACAGTCTGTTTTACTGCACATCTACAGTCTGTTCTACTGCATATCTACAGTTTCTACTACTGCACTTCTAAAGTCTGTTCTAATGCACATCTCTCTACAGTCTGTTCTAAAGCATGTCTACAGACTGTAAACAAGTATTAGAACAGACTGTTCTATGCTTATTAGAATAGATTGTTCTAATGCAACTGTAGACAGTCTATTGTTCTAACAGTAGTACAGATTATAGACTTGCATTTGAACAGACTGTAGATGTACATTAGAACAGAATGTAGACATACAATAAAACAGACGTAGAGGTGCAGTTGAACAGACTATAGACATGCAGTTGAACAGACTTCACAGCAGCAGTAGAACAGACTCTAGACTGGCTTTAGAACAGACTGTAGACAAGCTTTAGAAATGACTGTAAACGTCAGTAGAACAGACTGACAATGTGCGGAAGAAAAGACTCTAGAGGTGCTGTAGTACAGACTGTAGGTGAGCATTAGAACAGACTGTATATGAGTTTTACAAAACACTGTAGACATGCTTTAGAACAAACTGAAGAGGTGCAGTTGGGTAGACGAGCATTAGAACAGACTGTATATGAGTATTAGAAAACACTCTAGACATTCTTTAGAACAGACTGTAGAACAGACTGTAGAAGTGCAGTAGTATAGACTGTAGATGAGCAGTAGAAAAGACTGTATACGTTTATTAGAACAGACTGTAGAAGTGCAGTAGAACAGACTGTAGACAAGCAGTGGTACAGACTCTAGACTTGCATTAGAACAGACTTTAGATGTGCATTAGAACAGACTGTAGATGTTCAGTAAAACAGAATGTAGACATGCAGTAGAACAGACTGCAGTACAGCAATAGTACAGACTGTAAACTGGCATTAGAACAGACTGTAGAGCTCCAGTTGAACATTCTGTAGACTTGCAGTTGAACAAACTTCAGAGCAGCAGTAGTACAGACTCTAGATTTGGCTTTAGAACTGACTGTAGACGAGCATTAGAGCAGACTGTAAACGCCCAGTAGAACAGACTGACAATGTGCAGAAGAACAGACTGTAGAGGTGCAGTAGTACAGACTGAATTAGAACAGACTGTATTTGAGTATTAGAAAACACTGTAGGCATGCTTTAGAACAGACTATAGAGGTGCAGAAGTTCAGACTGTAGATGACCATTAGAACAGACTGTATATAAGTTTTAGAAAACACTCTAGACATGCTACAACAGACTGTAGAGGTGCAGTAATACAGACTGTAGACGAGCATTAAAAAAGACTGTAGAAGTGCAGTAGTACAGACTGTAAATGTGCAGAACAGACTGTAGACGTTTATTAAAACAGATTGTAGACGTGCAGTAGAACAGACTGTAGATGAGCAGTATTACAGACTGTAGGCTTGCATTAGAACAGACAGTAGATGTACATTAGAACAGACTGTAGATGTGCAGTAAAACAGACTGTAGACATGCAGTAGAACAGACTGCAGTAGAGCAATAGTACAGATTGTAAACTGGCATTAGAACAGACTGTAGAGGTGCAGTTGAACAGACTGTAGACTTGCAGTTAAACAGACTGTAGACAAGCAGTAGTATATACTGTAGACTTGCATTAGAACAGACTGTAGATGTGTATTAGAAAACACTGTAGACATGCTTTAGAACAGACAGTAGAGGTGCAGTTGTACAGACTATAGACATGCAGTAGAAGAGACTGCAGTAGAGCAATAGTACAGACTGTAAACTGGCATTAGAATAGACTTTAGAAGTGCAGTAGTACAGACTGTAGAAGTGCAGTAGAACAGACTATAGATGTGCAGTTAGAACAGACTGTAGACGTTTATGCTAAGAAAAGACTGTAGAGGTGCAGTAGAACAGACAGACTGTAGATGAGCAGTAGTACAGACTGTAGACTTGCATTAGCAGACTGTAGATGAGCAAGAGTACAAACTGCAGAGCAGCAGTAGTAAAGACTCTAGACTAGCAATAGAACAGACTGTAGACCTGCACTAGAACAGAATGTAGAGGAGAAGTAGAACAAACTGTAGAGGTGGAGTAGTAAAGACTTTTATTGGGCATTAGAACAGACTGTATTCAGCAATAGAACAGACTATAGATGTGCATTAGAACAGAATGCATTAGAACAGACTGTGGACGAGTATTTGAACAGACTATAGACGTGTTTTAGAACAGACTGTAAATGTCCAGTAAAACAGACTAACGATGCTGCAGAAGAATAGAATTTAAAAGTCCGTTAGTAGAGACTTTTGACGAGTATTAGAACAGACTGTATATGAGTATTAGAATAGACTGTAGACATGCTTTAGAACAGACTGTAGAGGTGCAGTAGTACAGACTGTGCACGAAAAGTAGTACAGACTGTTGACTTGCATTTGAACAGACTGTAGATGTACATTAGAACAGAATGTAGACATACAATAAAACAGACGTGGAGGTGCAGTTGAACAGACTATAGACATGCAGTTGAACAGACTTCACAGCAGCAGTAGAACAGACTCTAGACTGGCTTTAGAACAGACTGTAGACAAGCTTTAGAAATGACTGTAAACCAGTAGAACAGACTGACAATGTGCGGAAGAAAAGACTCTAGAGGTGCTGTAGTACAGACTGTAGGTGAGCATTAGAACAGACTGTATATGAGTTTTACAAAACACTGTAGACATGCTTTAGAACAAACTGAAGAGGTGCAGTTGGGTAGACGAGCATTAGAACAGACTGTATATGAGTATTAGAAAACACTCTAGACATTCTTTAGAACAGACTGTAGAGGTGCAGTTATACAGACTGTAAACGAGCTATAGAACAGACTGTAGAAGTGCAGTAGTATAGACTGTAGATGAGCAGTAGAAAAGACTGTATACGTTTATTAGAACAGACTGTAGAAGTGCAGTAGAACAGACTGTAGACAAGCAGTGGTACAGACTCTAGACTTGCATTAGAACAGACTTTAGATGTGCATTAGAACAGACTGTAGATGTTCAGTAAAACAGAATGTAGACATGCAGTAGAACAGACTGCAGTACAGCAATAGTACAGACTGTAAACTGGCATTAGAACAGACTGTAGAGCTCCAGTTGAACATTCTGTAGACTTGCAGTTGAACAAACTTCAGAGCAGCAGTAGTACAGACTCTAGATTTGGCTTTAGAACTGACTGTAGACGAGCATTAGAGCAGACTGTAAACGTCCAGTAGAACAGACTGACAATGTGCAGAAGAACAGACTGTAGAGGTGCAGTAGTACAGAATGTAGACGAGCATTAGAACAGACTGTATTTGAGTATTAGAAAACACTGTAGGCATGCTTTAGAACAGACTATAGAGGTGCAGAAGTTCAGACTGTAGATGACCATTAGAACAGACTGTATATAAGTTTTAGAAAACACTCTAGACATGCTTTACAACAGACTGTAGAGGTGCAGTAATACAGACTGTAGACGAGCATTAAAAAAGACTGTAGAAGTGCAGTAGTACAGACTGTAAATGTGCAGAACAGACTGTAGACGTTTATTAAAACAGATTGTAGACATACAATAGAAAAAACTGTAGAGATGTAGTTTACAGACTGTAGACATGCAGTTGTACAGACTTCAGTGCAGCAGTAGTACAGACTCTAGATTGGCTTTAGAACAGACTGTAGACGATCATTAGAACAGACCGTAAATGTCCAGTAGAACAGACTGACAATGTGCAGAAGAAGAGACTCTAGAGGTGCAGTTGTACAGACTGTAGATGAGCATTAGAACAGAATGTATTTAAGTATTAGAAAACACTGTAGACATGCTTTAGAACAGACAGTAGAGGTGCAGTTGTACAGACTGTAGATGTGCATTAGAACAGACTGTATATTTGTATTAGAAAACACTCTAGACATGCTTTAGAACAGACTGTAGAAGTGCAGTAGTACAGACTGTAGAAGGGCAGTAGAACAGACTGTAGACGTGCAATAGAACAGACTATAAATGAGCATTAGAATAGACTTTAGAAGTGCAGTAGTACAGACTGTAGAAGTGCAGTAGAAGAGACTGTAGATGTGCAGTAGAACAGACTGTAGACGTTTATAAGAAAAGACTGTAGACGTGCAGTAGAACATTTACATTTACATTTACATTTACATTTAGTCATTTAGCAGACGCTTTTATCCAAAGCGACTTACAAGTGAGGAAAACAATGGAAGCAATTTCAACAACACAAGGTAACAAAAAGCATAAGTGCACCAAAAACTAGTCAGTTAAAACCTAGCACAGCATTTTTTATTTTTTTTATGAAGGAATTGATAGAAGGAAGTTAAGAATTTAGTGTTTGTCAGTCAGGTGTTGACAAAAGAGATATGTGTTCAAGCGTTTTTTAAAGATGTCTACAGAATCTGCTGATCTTGTAGCAGCAGGTAGATTATTCCACAAATGTGGAACAGATCCAGAGAAAGTACGTGAGAGGGATTTTTTTCCTTTTTGGGATGGTACAACCAGACGTTGTTCATTAGCAGATCGCAGGATCTGGTAGGAACATAGGTCTGTATCAGTGAGTGAAGGTATGAAGGGGCGTAGCCAGTGGTGGTCTTGTAGGCCAAGAGCATAGCTTTGAACTTAATACGTGCCTCAATCGGGAGCCAATGTAACCTAATGAGGAGAGGAGTTACGTGCGCTCTCTTCGGTTCTTTAAAGACCACTCTTGCTGCTGGATGAGCTGCAGAGGTTTGGTTGTGCAGGCAGGGAGTCCAGCCAGAAGAGCATTGCAATAATTCAGTTTGGACAAGACAAGAGCCTGAACTAGGATTTGCGTCGAGTGCTTCGATAGGAAAGGTCTAATTTTCCTAATGTTGTAGAGGATGAATCTACAGGACCTGGTGATGCTGGCAACATGACTTGTGAAGTTTAGTTGATCATCAATTACCACTCCCAGATTTCTGGCAGTGCTGGACGGTGTAATGGTTGATGAGCCTAGTTGAATGGCGAGGTTGTGGTGGGTCTTTGGGTTGGCAGGAATCACTAGCAGTTCTGTTTTTCCAAGGTTCAGCTGCAGGTGATGGTCCTGCATCCAAAGTGAGATGTCACTCAGGCACGCTGAGACACGAGCAGAGAGCGCCGGATCGTCAGGTTGAAATGACAAGTGGAGTTGAGTGTCATCCGCATAGCAGTGATAGGAAAAGCCATGCTTCTGAATGATAGAGCCAAGAGATGTCATGTATATGGAAAAGAGTAGTGGTCCAAGCACTGAGCCCTGTGGCACCCCTGTATTAAGATGTTGGGGCTCAGAGACCTCATTTCTCCAGGATACTCTGAATGACCTACCTGAGAGGTAAGACTTGAACCATTGCAACGCCATTCCAGAGACACCCATCGCACTGAGAGAAGACAAGAGGATGTGGTGGTTAACGGTGTCAAAGGCAGCAGACAGATCCAGTAAGATGAGGACAGATGACTTGGATGTTGCCTTTGCCAGTCTCAGGGCTTCGATGACTGAGAGCAGTGCAGTTTCAGTGGAATGTCCGCTCTGAACCCAGACTGGTTCTGGTCCAGGAGGTTGTTCCGTGTGAGAAAGGAGGAGAGCTGGTTAAACACAACTCGCTCCAGAGCTTTGGCAGTAAAGGAAAGGAGGGAAACCGGTCTGTAGTTTTCTAATAGTGAAGGGTTGAGAGTGGGTTTCTTAAGTAGTGGTGTGATGCGGGCCTCTTTGAAAGCTGTGGGAATGAACCAGTGGAGAAGATGAGTTGATGATGTGGGTGAGAGCAGGCACGACAGATGGAGAGATGGCCTGAAGGAGATGTGTGGGGATGGGATCCAGCGGGCAGGTGGTAGGGTGGTTAGAACTAATGACCTTGGAAACGTCCGCTTCAGTTAGAGGAGAAAAAGAGGGGAGCAAACACGTATCAGAGGTGTGAAAGAGTTCAACAGGTGCTGGCGCAGAAAACTGACTGCTGATGGCAGTTGTTTTCTTTACAAAGAAAGACGCAAAATCATCAGCTGTTAACTCTGATGAAGGAGGGGAGCAGAGGCGGACAAAGGAGGGCGAAGGTTTTAAAGAGAGTGCGGAGTTGATTAACTTAGAATGGTAGTAGTCAGTTTTTGCAGAAGTGACATCAGCAGAGAAATTAGAGGAGAGACTGGTAGATAGAGAGGTCAGTGAGATCTTTTGACTTGCGCCATTTTCTCTCAGCTGACCGAGGCTGGTGCGATGCTCACGTAGAACATCGGATAACCAGGGGCAGACGAGGATGTACGAGCTGGTCTGGATATAAGAGGGCATAAGTTGTACAGGCAGGATGTAAGAGTGGAGCACAGAGTGTCAGTGGCAGTGTTGGTGTTTAAGCGAGAGCTCCTCAAGATGGGGAAGCGCAGAAGAGACGGCAGAGGAAAAGCGGGAGGGACTGAGTGAACGCAGGTTACGCCGAAAGTGACCAGCGGTAAAACTGTTGCGGTGTCTGGAGAAGTTAGATCGAGGTCAAGAGTTATGAAGAAATGATCCGAAGTGTGCAGAGGCGTGACCTGAGTATGCCGAGCGGAGCAGTGTCTTATGTAGATGAGATCTAGTTGGTTACCAGACTTGTGAGTTGCTGATGTGGAGACCTGCTTGAGGTCAAATGATGCAGACAGGTTATTGAAGTTAGCAGCCTGTGGCTTTTCAAGGTGGATGTTGAAGTCTCCTAATACCACCAGAGGAGTACCATCCTCAGGGAAGGATGAAAGAAGCACATCCAACTCCTCCAAGAAATGTCCAAGCTGACCTGGGGGTCGATAGATAACTACAAAGTGACTTTTAACAGGGTAGGTGATGGTAACAGCATGGAACTCGAAGGAGCTGTTGTCACACAAGGGTGCTAGCTGTTTGAACTTCCAGTCAGTAGGGATAAGTAATCCGGTCCCTCCCTTCCTGTGAGGCGAGGACTGTGGGAGAAAGTGTGATTATGGGAGAGGGCAGCGAGAGTGGCAGAGTCCTCTGGTTTGATCCATGTTTCTGTAAGTGCTACAACTGAAAGACCAGAATGTTGAACAAAAGCGGTAATGAAATCAGCTTTGTTCACAGCAGACTGGCAGTTCCACAAGCCTATTGAGAAAGTAGAAGAGGCAGTTATGGACGGTGATATAAAATGAAGATTGTTATGGTTGCATCTCCTTTTGCGTAAAACAGATGAAAATGTCCGTGTAGAAATGACAGTAGGAATTTGAAAACACATTGAAGAGGAGCAGAAAAAACAATAGACAGTAGAGAGTAAAGTATAAATAGTAAGTTTTAAGTGCAAACAATTGGTACAAAAGTGCAATACTCAAGTGCCCTGCTCGGTGGAGTCGAGTGCAGGTAGAGTCGATGGTCTTTACTCTCTTAGGTCTTCACGCGATTAGGGGTTGCCGCGACCGCTGCCGCGGTGGTTCACACTTGTATACCCGCCTGATTCAAGAATTGAATTCAGCAGGTCACGCCTCCAAAAGGCCATAAACAACTCAAACGAAACCAGGCGGCGAGCAGGTGAGAGTGAACGCCGTGCACCACGTGACAAAGTCGTAGTAATGCACAGAGCGGTTTTCTCAGCAATAACACGGCACTAAGCTCAAAAATGACAAGAATCAAATACACTTACACGGTTCTGTAGGCTTCTGCTGCTAAGTTGCTTCTCCTACTGACTTCGACTAAACCACGGATTAAATAGCAGAGCGCTGCTGGCGCTTGATCACGCCCAAAAGGCCGTAAACAACTCAAACGAAACCAGGCGGCGAGCAGGTGAGAGTGAACGCCGGTGCACCACGTGACAAAGTCGTAGTAATGCACAGAGCGGTTTTCTCAGCAATAACACGGCACTAAGGTCAAAAATGACAAGAATCAAATACACTTACACGGTTCTGTAGGCTTCTGCTGCTAAGTTGCTTCTCCTACTGACTTCGACTAAACCACGGATTAAATAGCAGAGCGCTGCTGTAGAACAGACTGTAGATGAGCAGTAGTACAGACTGTAGACTTGCATTAGAACAGACTGTAGATGTGCATTAGAACAGACTGTAGATGTGCATTAGAACAGACTGTAGAAGTGCAGTAGTAGAGACTGTAGATGTGTAGTAGAACAGACTGTAGACGTTTATCAGAACAGACAGTAGACTTGCAGTAGAACAGACTGTAGATAAGCAGTAGTACAGACTGTAGACTTGCATTAGAACAGACTGTAGATCTGCATTAGAACAGACTGTAGACGTGCAGTAGAAGAGACTGTAGATGAGCAGTAGTACAGACTGTAGACTTGCATTGGAACAGACTGTAGATGTGCAGTAAAACAGACTGTAGACATGCAGTGGAAGAGATATTAGTAGAGCAGTAGTCCAGACGGTAAACTGGCATTAGAACAGACTGTAGAGGTGCAGTTGAACAGACTGTAGACGTGCAGTTGAACAGACTTCAAAGCAGCAGTAGTACAGACTCTAGATTGGCTTTAGAACTGACTGTAGACGAGTATTAGAACAGACTGTAAATGTCCAGTAGAACAGACTGACAATGTGCAGAAGAATAGACTGTAGAGATGCAGTAGTACAGACTGTAGACAAGCATTAGAACAGACTGTATATGAGTATTAGAAAACACTAGAGAGACCAGGGATGCAGAGTCCACAGAGAGATTAGAGGAGGCAGAGGCCACAGAGAGACCACAGGAGGCAGAGGACACAGAGAGACCAGAGGAGGCAGAGGCCACAGAAAGACCAGAGGAGACAGAGAGACGAGAGGAGTCAGAGGTCAGAAAGAGATCAGAGGAGCAGTGTTGTGCCTGAACGCGTTCATGAACTATCGTTCAATGAACGCGTTCAGGCACAACACTATTTTGGGCAAACGTGAACTGAACGTGCTGTATTACTGCCTAATGAACGTAACTGTGACCTCGTTCAATCTTTTGTCTGTGAATGGCATGCTCTTCGTTCAATATGGTGCCTGATTTCTATAGAGCCTTCTAGGTGAAAACCCGGCTAAAACACACCACAAACGGGTCTCAATATGTAGTGGAAAAACACCAAATCTGGCAACACCAGCCACAAGTGTCGCCCGCCATCCCCGCATGCGTGAAGCGCCATCAAAAAAAAAAAAAAAGAAAGCATGGAGGCGCAGCAGCACGTAACAAGGCGTATGATTATTTAAAAGAATTGTATGATTGAATCTTAATGATTACTGTCCTGTTTTTCTTTAATAATTCCTCATTTAAAAGACCATTCAAGCAGCACGTTGTTACTCCTAGAACCAGTTTCTCCCGGCTCTTTTGTTACGAGTGTTGGAACTAATATTATCTCAATAAAACTATAAAACCAATGTAAAGTTTGTCCATTTAATTCCATTCAGAAAAAGGTACAAGCCAGCGCTGGGTCATAACACGTAGTTAACATGAGGTCAGCCCACGTGTTGTGCTGCTGGTCAACACAATGCTCAAAAGGTCCTAAGCTTTGGCCACACCTCTCACATGAGGGGACACTTCCTGCTTTGAATCAGTAGTTTTCCACTATGTGTTCCAGCCAGGGTAACCAACTGGTTCTAACTGGTTTAAACAGACGAGGTATGTAGTGTCCTAATCTAGGTGCAGTGTATCATGCAGAGAGTGCAAATAACCTACAAAACAGTTATAAAAGTGTTTCTTATTTCAAAATCCTAACAACGTTTTCCTCTTGTTTTTGAGAATGTACTGTAGGGTTGAAACCAGCAGCTGCTACTAGTGTGGAGTGAATGGGCAGCAACAAAGCATTAAAGCATTAAAACAATGGGAAATGCTCTCCTCAATGCTAATGTAAACCCTGGTTTGATAAGGATTCAATATTGGATATGAAGATGAAATCTGACACATAGCTTCATTGTTAAAACTGATAAAATAATTGCTGTCTGTGATTCTACTGTATATGGGCTCTGGCAATATTTTTGAAAAATAATAGCTCGCAGCAACATGGAAAAAAGAACTAAGAAATAGTTCATTTTGGAACTGTGAACTTAGTTCAAAATTTTGAAGTTTTTTTTTTTTTAGTTTATTTATTTAGGCTTTCTTTTTTTCCTCAATACATTTTTATACATTTTCATTTTATACATACATACTATATTGTTATACAGAGCCCAAAGTAGGCTGAAGCTGTGTGCTTATGTGTGCCTTCCCCATCTCATTTTATTTTTTACAGCTGTCAAATTATTAAGTGTACACACAGAACTAATCTTTCTTTTGGTATAGTTCATATACAATCAGTCAACATATATTCAATTAATGGTTTGCTAGTTAGTTAATCAACCAACCATCATCGTTCAACTATTTTGGATCGGCCCTGAAAAGTGCCCAAAGTCAATTTTCTAAAGCATATCTCTTAAAGATGTTCATTTTATACTGTTTTTAAATTGTATTTGGCTTGCTGCACTTTTCAAATTGTCGTCAGTTCATTCCATAATTTCACACCCCTTCGCATGATAAACTGGCTCTTTAGGGTGGTAAGAACCCACTGTTTAATTCACAAAATTAATTCTCCCGTAGGTTATATCGCCTCCCTCGTAGAAAACATTTTTTGAATGTTATTAGATAATTTATTATTCCTGGCCTTATATATCATTATAATAGATTTTAATTTTACTATTTCTTCAAGTTTAAGAGTTTGTGATTTTAGGAACAGTGTGTTGGTATGGTCCCCATAACCAACATTATGTACAATTCTCCATCCATCCATCCATCTTCTACTGCTTATCCGGGCCCGGTCGGGCAGCAGTCTATGTAGAGAAGCCCAGACTTCCCTCTCCCCAGACACTTCCTCCAGCTCTTCCGGGGGGTTCCCAGGCCAGCCGAGAGACATAGTCCCTCCAGCGTGTCCTAGGTCTTCTCCGAGGTCTCCTCCCGGTGGGACATGCCCAGAACACCTCCCTAGGGAGGCGTCTGGGAGGCATCCGAAACAGATGCCCGAGCCACCTCAGCTGGCTCCTCTCGATGTGAAGGAGCAGCGGCTCTACTTTGAGCTCCTCCCGAGTGACCGAGCTCCTCACCCTATCTCTAAGGGAGCGCCCGCCACTCTGCGGAGAAAGCTCATTTCGCCGCCTGTACCGGGATCTTGTTCTTTTGGTCATGACCCAAAGCTCATGCCCATAGGTGAGAGTAGGAACGTAGTTCGACTGGTAAATCGAGAGCTTTGCCTTACAGCTCAGCTCCTTCTTCACCACGACAGATCGGTACATCGACCGCATTACTGCAGAAGCTGCACCGATCCGTCTGTCGATCTCACGCTCCTTCGTTCCCTCACTCGTGAACAAGACCCCGAGATACTTAATCTCCTCCAATTGAGGAAGGAGCTCTCCATCAACCTGGATGGGGCAAACCACCCTTTTTCGACTGAGAACCATGGTCTCAGACTGATCCTCATGCTAGCCGCTTCACACTTGGCTGCAAACCGCCACAGTAAACATTGAAGGTCCTGGCTTGATGGAGCCAACAGGACAACATCATCTGCAAAAGCAGAGATGAAATCCTGTGGTCCCCAAACCAGACTCCTCCGGCTCCTGGCTGCGCCTAGAAATCCTGTTCATAAAGATAATGAACAGGACCGTGACAAAGGGCAGCCCTGCCGGAGTCCAACATTCACCGGGAACAGGTCTGACTTACTGCCGGCAATGCGAACCAAGCTCCTGCTCCGGTCGTACAGGGACCGGATAGCCCTTAGCAAAGGGCCCCAGACCCCATACACCCAGAGCACCCCCACAGGGCACCACGAGGACACAGTCGAATGCCTTCTCCAGATCCACAAAGCACATGTGGAATGGTTGGGCAAACTCCCATAAACCCTCAAGCACCCTGGAGAGGGTATAGAGCTGGTCCAGTGTTCCACGACTGGGGACGAAAACCGCATTGTTCCTCCTGGATCTGAGGTTCGACTATCGGCCGCATAGACTTTCCCGGGAGGCTGAGGAGTGTGATCCCTCTGTAGTTGGAACACACCCTCCGGTCCCCTTCTTAAAAGAGGGACCACCTCCTGGTCTGCCAGTCCAGAGGTACTGTCCCCAAACACCAGGCGATGTTGCAGGCGTGTCAGCCAAGACAGCCCCTCAACATCCAGAGACTTGCGGTACTCAGGCGTAACTCATCAACCCCCGGTGCCTTGCCACCGAGGAGCTTCCCAACTACCTCAGTGACTTCAGCCCGAGTAATGGACGAGTCCACCTCTGAGCACTCAGCCTCTGCTTCCTCTGTGGAAGACGTGGCGGTGGGGTTGTGGAGATCCTCGAAGTATTCCTTCCACCGTCCAACAATATCCTCAGTTGAGGTCAGCAGGTTCCCACCTCCACTGTAAACAGTGTTGGCAGGGCACTGCTTCCCCCTCCTGAGGCTTTGGACGGTTTGCCAGAATTTCTTCGAGGCCGACCGATAGTCTTTTTCCATGGCCTCACCGAACTCCTCCCAGACCCGAGTTTTTGCCTCCACAACCACCCGTGCTGCAGCCCGCTTGGCCTGCCGGTACCTATCAGCTGCCTCAGGAGTCCCACAAGTCAACCAGGCTCGATAGGTCCTTCTTCAGCTTGACGGCCTCCCTTACTTCCGGTGTCCACCACCGGGTTCAGGGATTGCCGCCACGACAGGCACCAGAGACTTTGCGGCGACAGCTTCGAGTGGCTGCGTCGACAATGGAGGTGGAGAACATTGTCCACTCAGACTCAATGTCTCCAGTCTCCTCGGAATCTGGTTGAAGCTCTGTCGGAGGTGGGAGTTGAAGATCTCTCTGACAGGATTGGCCAAACGTTCCCAACAGACCCTCACAGTACGTTTGGGTCAGTCAAGTCTGTCCCGCCTTCTCCCCCGCCATCGGATCCAACTCACCACCAGGTGGTGATCAGTTGACAGCTCCGCCTCTCTCTTCACCCGAGTGTCCAAGACATGCGGTCGGAGGTCAGATGAAACAACTACAAAGTCGATCATCGACTTCCGGCCTAGGGTGTCCTGGTGCCACATGGACTGATGGACACCCTTATGCTTGAACATGGTGTTCGTTATGGACAAACTGTTGCTAGCACAGAAGTCCAATAACAGAACACCACTCGGGTTCAGATCAGGGGGGCCGTTCCTCCCAATCACGCCCCTCCAGGTGTCTCTGTCGCTGCCCACGTGAGCGTTGAAGTCCCACAGTAGAACGATGGAGTCCCCGGTTGGAGCACATTCCAGCACCCTCCCAGAGACTCCAAGAAGGCCGGGTACTCTGCACTGCCATTTGGCCCGTAAGCACAAACAACAGTGAGAGACCTATCCCGACCCGAAGGCGCAGGAAGCGACCCTCTCGATCACCGGGTGAACTCCAACACATGGCGGCTGAGCCGGGGGCAATGAGCAAACCCACACCGGCCCGCCATCTCTCACCGCAGGCAACTCAAGAGTAGTGGAGAGTCCAGCCTCTCTCGAGGATTTGGGTTCCAGAGCCCAAGCTGTGCGTGAGGTGAGCCGACTATCTCTAGTCGGTATCTCTCAACCTCCCACACAAGCTCAGGCTCCTTACCCGCCAGCGAGGTGACATTCCATGTCCCTAGAGCCAGATTCTGTGTCCGGGATTGGGTTGTCGAGGCTCCCGCCTTCAACTGCCACCCAATCCACATTGCACCGGACCCCTTACGGTTCCTCCTGCAGGTGGTGGGCCCACGGAGATGTACAATTCTGATGGCTTTTTGCAATCTATATAAAGGTAGTAAATGACTATCATAGGTATTCCCCAGATCTCAGCACAGTAAGTGATATATGGCAGGATAAGGGAGCAATACAGGATAAAAAGACCTTTTGATCTAACAATTGTTTACACATCCTCATTAATGCTATATTTTTTGCTATTTTTGAACAAATATTGGTAATTTGTGGTCTCTAGCTAACATTGTGACTCAGAATCACACCCAAAAAATTATACTGTTTTATACATTCAATATTCACATTATTAAGAAATATTTGGATTTGCTCCTACCTTCTACATTTCCCAAATAGCATAATTTTTGTTTTCAATACATTTAATGATAGTTTATTCCTATGGAACCAATCTTTAACTTTAGATAATTCTGTTGTGATTTATGTCACAAGAAGCTGTTGATCTTTGCCAGAACCTAAGATTGTAGTTTCATCAGCGAATAATATAAATTTTAATTTTGTGGATACATTACAAATGCCATTTATATATAATAGAAACATTTTTGGTCCTAAGACTGATCCTTGAGGTACTTCACATACTATACTCCTCCATTCTGACCTATATTCACCCATCTGCACATATTGTTGTCTGTTATACAAGTAAGATTCCACCCAATCATGTGCAATCCCCCTCACATATTTGTATAATTTTTTTTAGAAGTATTTTGTGATCTATTGTATCAAAGGCTTTCTGGAGATCTATGAAAATGCCTATGGAATGCATCTTGTTGTCTATTTTATCAGTTATTTCCTCCATGAGGTCAATTAATGCAAGTGAAAATGATCTGTTATTTCTAAAGCCATATTGACTATCGCTAAGTAGGTTATGCTTATCTATAAAACCATTTAAAGGGCAACAAAAATCTTTTCTAAGATTTTTGATAGCTGTGGGAGTATAGAAATTGGTCTGTAATTTGTAAACTGATGACTATCATATTTTTATAGATTGGAGCGACCTTGGCAATCTTCATTAATTTAGGAAATTTACCTGTGCTGAGAGATTGATTACATATGTGAGTTAAAGGATTGGCTATATTCCTTATTACTTTTTAATTATACTCATGTCAAGGTCATTCCAGTCAGTAGATCTTTTACTTTTACATTTGTTAACAATTTCTATAATTTCTTTTTCAGTTGTTGCAGTAAGAAATAGTGAGAGACCATTATATATAATGTTGCTTGATGCATCCATGTTCTCTGTTGTTTGAAAGTTTGAACTATGAACTGAACTAGTCCATTTTTAAATGTGTGAACTGAACTTTGAACTAGTTCTTGTAGAAAGTGAACTTTCCCAACACTGCAGAGTAGGCAGAGGCCACAGAAAGACCATAGGAGGCAGAGAGACAGAGAGACCAGAGAAGGCAGAGTTCACAGAGAGACCAGAGGAGACAAGGGAGACAGAGAGACCAGAGGAGGCAGAGGCCACACAGAGACCAGAGGAGGCAGAGTTCACAGAGAGACCAGAGGAGGCAGAGGCCGCAGAGAGACCAGAGGAGGCATAGGCCACAGAGAGACCAGAGGAGGCAGAGAGTCCAGAGGAGGTAGAGGCCACAGAGAAACCAGAGGAGGCAGATGAGGCAGAGAGCCAGAA
Organism: Neodontobutis hainanensis; assembly: GCA_024349245.1. NCBI lineage: Eukaryota > Metazoa > Chordata > Actinopteri > Gobiiformes > Odontobutidae > Neodontobutis > Neodontobutis hainanensis. The sequence continues at coordinate 19,815 of JALDNG010002165.1, read as the reverse complement.
AAGGCAGATGCCACAGAGAGACCAGAGGAGGCAGCGGCCACAGAGAGACCAGAGGAGGCAGTGGCCACAGAGAGACCAGAGGAGGCAGAGGAGGCAGAGAGACCAGAGGAGGCAGAGGAGACAGAGTGACCAGGAGGCAGAGGCCACAGAGAGATGAGAGAAAGCATAGGAGGCAGAGAGACCAGAGGAGGCAGAGGCCACAGAAAGCTCAGAGGAGGCAGAGGAGGCAGAGAGACCAGAAAGGCAGATTCCACAGAGAGACACGAGGAGGCAGCGGCCACAGAGAGACCAGAAGAGGCAGAGAGACCAGAGAAGGCAGAGGCCACAGTGAGACAAGAGGGGGCAGAGGCCACTGAGAGTTCAGAGGAGGCATAAAGACAGAGAGACCAGAGGAGGCAGAGAGACGAGAGGATGCAGAGGAGACAGAGAGACCAGAGGAGGCAGAGGCCATAGAGAATCCAGAGGAGGCATAGTCCACAGAGAGACCAGTGGAGTTAGAGAGAGTAGAGGAGTCAGAGAAGGCAGAGAGACCAGTGGAGGCAGGGGAGACAGAGAGACCAGAGGAGGCAGAGGCCACAGAGAGACCAGAGGAGGCAGAGTTCACAGAGAGACCAGAGGAGGCAGAGTTCACAGAGAGACCAGAGGAGGCATAGGCCGCAGAGAGACCAGAGGAGGCATAGGCCACAGAGAGACCAGAGGAGGCAACGGGGCAGAGAGACCAGAGGAGGCAGAGGCCACCGAGAGATCAGAAGAGACAGAAAGACAGAGAGACCAGAGGAGGCAGAGAGATGAGAGGATGCAGAGGAGGCAGAAAGACCAGAAAAGGCGGATGCCAGAGAGAGACCAGAGGAGGCAGCGGCCACAGAGAGACCAGAGGAGGCAGAGAGACCAGAGAAGGCAGAGGCCACAAAGAGACCAGAGGAGGCAGAGGCCACAGAGAGACCAGAGAAGAAATAACAATTGGGATTTTTACATAAATATTTACAACCTCAAAAAAATCTTCTATTTTTTTTCTTGCCAAATCTCCTCCATTTATCAATTCCACCTTTATTTTCATTCATTTTCACTTTAGAGAATGTTTAGATTAAAACTTCCATTCCCATCAGGCTCACACAGAAAGTTTTTAAATTCGCAAAAATTAAAAAGACTGAACATTGTGTGTTATGCTATAAAAAGATACTCTACCGCTAACCTTTTTTTTACAAAACATTTTGTCAATAAAATAGGATCTATACACCCACTTTCTTCAACTTTTTTTTTCAACTGTTTTTTCTTGTACACCAAATTGGCAACTTTACCATTCCATAAAGAAAATTTAGAATAAAAACTTTCTTCTTGTTTTCTACTAAGTACTTTGGCCCATAAATAAACAATGAAACAGTCTGTTTTAAAAACGTCTACAGTCTTTTCTAATGCACATCTACAGTCTGTTCTAATGCAAGTCTACAGTCTGTACTACTGCTCATCTACAGTCTGTTCTACTGCATGTCTACAGTCTCTACTACTGCACATTTTAAAGTCTGTTCTAATGCAAGTCTCTAGTCTGTACTACTGCACATCTACAGTCTGTTCTAAAGCATGTCTAGAGTGTTTTTTAATACTCATATACAGTCTGTTCTAATGCTCGTCTACAGTCTGAACTACTGCACCTCTACAAGCTGTTCTAAAGCATGTCTACAGTGTTTTCTAATACTCATATACAGTCTGTTCTAATGCTCGTCTACAGTCTGAACTACTGCAACTCTACAGTCTGTTCTAAACCATATCTACAGTGTTTTCTAATACTCATATACAGTCTGTTCTAATCCTCATCTACAGTCTGTACTACTGCACCTCTAGAGTCTATTCTTCTGCACATTCTCAGTCTGTTCTACAGGTTGTTTACTGTTTGTTCTAATGCACGTCTACAGTCTGTTCCAAAGCCAATCTAGAGTCTGTTCTACTTCTGCTCTGAAGTCTATTCAACTACACATCTACAGTCTGTTCAACTGCACCTCTACAGTCTTTTCTATTGTTAATAGATAATAATTGTCTACAGTCTCTTCTACTGCACATCTACAGTTTTTTCTAATGGTCGTGTAAAGTCTCAACTACTGCCCTCTACAGTCTATTCTTTTGCACATCTACAGTCTGTTCTAATGCACATCTACAATCTGTTCTAATGGAATTCTCCAGTCTGTACTACTGCTCGTCTACAGTTTGTTCTACTGCAAGTCTACAGTCTGTTCTAAAAAACGTCTACAGTCTGTACTACTGCACATCTACAGTTTGTACTAAAGCATGTCTAGAGTGTTTTCTAATACTAATATACAGTCTGTTTTAATGCTCGTCTACAGTCTGTACAACTGCACCTCTACTGCCTGTTCTAAAGCATGTCTAGAGTGTTTTCTAATACTCATATGGAGTCTGTTCTAATGCTCATCTACAGTCTGAACTACTGCACCTCTACAGTCTGTTCTAAAGCTCATCTACAGTCTGTTCTAAAGCCAATCTAGAGTCTGTACTACTGCTGCTCTAAAGTCTGTTCAACTGCACGTCTACAGTCTGGTCTACTGCACATCTACAGTTTGTTTTAATGCTCGTCTACAGTCTGTACTACTGCACCTCTACAGTCTCTTCTAAGGCATGTCTACAGTCTTTTCTAATACTCATATACAGTCTGTTCTAATGTTCGTCTACAGTCGGAACTACTGCACCTCTACATTTTGTTATAAAGCATATCTAGAGTGTTTTCTAATACTTATATAGAGTCTGTTCTACTGGACGTTTATAGCCTGTTCTAATGCTCGTCTATAGTCAGTTCTAAAGCCAATCTAGAGTCTGTACTACTGCTGCTCTGAAGTCTGCTCAACTGCACGTGTACTGTCTGTTCACCTGCACCTCTACAGTCTGTTCTAATGCCAGTTTACAGTCTGTACTACTGCTCCACTACAGTCTCGTCCACTGCACGTCTACAGCCTGTTTTACTGCACATCTACAGTCTGTTCTAATGTACATCTACTGTCTGTTCTAATGCAAGCCTACAGTCTGTACTAGTGCTCATCCACAGTCTGTTCTACTGCACGTCTACAGTCTGTTCTAATGCACATCTACAGTCTGTTCTAATGTAAGTTTACAGTCTGTACTACTGCTCATCTACAGTCTGTTCTACTGCACCTCTACAGTCTGTTCTACTACACGTGTACAGTCTCTACTACTGCACTTCTAAAGTCTGTTCTAATGCAAATCTATAGTCTGTTTTACTGCTCATCTACGGTCTGTTCTACTGCAGGTCTACAGTCTGTTCTAATAAACGTCTACAGTCTGTTCTTCTGCATCTACAGTCTGTTCTAACTGCACATCCACAGTCTGTTCTAATGCAAGTCTACAATCTGTACTACTGCTCATCTACACTCTGTTCTACTGCACGTCTACAGTCTCTACTACTGCACTTCTAAAGTCTGTTCTAATGCACATCTACAGTCTTTTCTAATGCTCATCTACAGTCTGTACTACTGCATCTCTAGAGTCTATTCTTCTGCACATTGTCAGTCTCTTCTACTGGACGTTTACAGTCTGTTCTAATGCTCGTCTACAGTCTTTACACAAGCATTAGAACAGACTGTACATGAGTATTAGAAAAGACTGTAGATATGCTTTAGAACAGAGTGTAGAGGTCCAGTAGTACAGACTCTAGACGACCATTAGAAGAAACTGTAGATGTGCAGTAGAAGAGACTTTAGAAGTACAGTAGTACAGAAAGTTGACAATTATTAAAAGAGACTGTAGGCGTGCAGTAGAACAGACTCTAGACAATTATTAGAACAGACTGTAGACATCCAGTAGAACAGACTGTAGATGTGCATTAGAGGAGACTGTAGACGCGTTTATTAAAACAGACTATAGTCGTGCAGTAGAACAGACTGTAGAAGTACAATAGAACAGAATGTAGAGGTGCAGTTGAAGAGACTGTAGACATGCAGTTGAACATACTTCAGAGCAGCAGTAGTACAGACTCTAGATTGGCTTTAGAACAGACTGTAGACGAGCATTAGAACAGACTGTAAACGTCCAGTAGAACAGACTGACAATGTGCAGAAGAATAGACTGTAGAGATGCACTAGTACAGACTGTAAACGTGCATTAGAACAGACTGTATATGAGTATTAGAAAACACTCTAGACATGCTTTAGAACAGACTGTAGAGGTGCAGTAGTTCAGACTATAGACTAGCATTAGAACAGACTATATATGAGTATTAGAAAATACTCTAGACATGCTTTAGAACAGACTGTAGAGGTGCAGTTGTTCAGACTATAGACGAGCATTAGAACAGACTGTAGATGCGCAGTAGAAGAGACTGTAGAGCTGCAGTAGTATAGACTGTCGACAATTATTAGAAAGGACTGTAGACGTGCAGTAGAACGGACTGTAGACAATTATTAGAACAGACTGTAGACTTGCAGTAGAACAGACTGATGATGCTGCAGAAGAATAGACTTTAAGGTGCTAACTACAGACTGTACACGAGAAATAGAACAGACTGTATATGAGTATTAGAATAGACTGTAGACATAATTTTAGAACAGACTGTAGAGGTGCAGTAGTACAGACTCTAGACAAGTAGTAGTTCAGACTGTCGACTTGCATTAGAAAAGACTGTAGATGTGCATTAGAACAGACTGTAGATGTACAATAGAACAGACTGTGAAGGTGCAGTTTAACAGACTGTAGACGTGCAGTTGATCAGTCTTTAGAGCAGCAGTAGTACAGATTCTAGATTGGCTGTAGAACAGACTGTAGACTATCATTAGAATAGACTGTAAACGTCTAGTAGAACAGACTGTCAATGTGCAGAATAATAGATTCTAGAGGTGCAGTAGTACAGACTGTAGATGAGCATTAGCTCAGACTGTAGATGAGTATTAGAAAACACTGTAGACATGCTTTAGAACAGACTGTAGAGGTGCAGTTGTACAAACTGTAGACAAGCATTAGAACAGACTGTAGAGGAACAGTAGAACAAACTGTAGAGGTCGAGTAGTAAAGACTGTTATTGGGGATTAGAACAGACTGTAGACAAGCAATAGAACAGATTGTAGATGTGCAGTAGTATAGACTGTAAGAAGCAGTAGTACAGAATGTAGACAATTATTAGAACAGACAGAAGACGTGCAGTAGAAAAACTGTAGACGAGCATTAGAACAGACTGTAGATGAGTATTAGAAAACACTGTAGACAGGCTTTAGAACAGACTGTAGAGGTGCAGTTGTACAAACTGTAAACGAGCATTAGAACAGACTGTAGAGGAACAGTAGAACAAACTGTAGAGGTCGAGTAGTAAAGACTGTTATTGGGTAATAGAACAGACGATATTCGAGCAATAGAACAGACTATAGATGTGTGGTCGTACGGACTGCATTAGAACAGACTGTGGACGAACATTTGAACAGACTATAGACATGCAGTAGAACAGACTGTAGAGGTGGAGTAGTAAAGACTTTTATTGGGGATTAGAACAGACTGTAGACAAGCAATAGAACAGATTTTAGATGTGCAGTAGTATAGACTGTAAGAAGCAGTAGTACAGAATGTAGACAATTATTAGAACAGACAGAAGACGTGCAGTAGAAAAGACTGTAGACGAGCATTAGAACAGACTGTAAACGTCCAGTAGAATAGACTGTAGTGGTGCAGTAGTACAGACTGTAGACGAGCATTAGAACAGACTGTATATGAGTATTAGAAAACATTGTAGACATGCTTTACAACAGACTGTAGAGGTGCAGTAGTTGACTGTAGATGAGCATTAGAACAGACTGTATATTAGTATTAGAAAACACTAATAGAAATGCTTTACAACAGACTGTAGAGGTGCAGTAGAACAGACTGTAGACGTGCAGTAGAACAGACTGTAGTTGAGCAGTAGTACAGACTGTATACTTGCATAGGAACAGACTGTAAATGTGCATTAGAACAGACTGTAGATGTGCAGTAAAACAGACTGTAGACTTGCAATAGAGCAGACTGAAGACGTGCAGTAGAACAGACTAAAGACACACTGTAGAACAGACTGTAAACATGCAGTAGAACAGACTGTAGACATGCATTAGAAAAGACTGTAGATGTGCATTAGAACAGACTGTAGACGATTATTAGAACAGACTGTAGACCTGCAGTAGAACATACCGTAGATGAGCAGTAGTACAGACTGTAGATGTGCATTAGAACAGACTTTAGAAGTGCATTAGTAGAGACTTTAGATGTGCAGTAAAACAGACTGTAGACATATAGTAGAACAGACTGCGGTAGAGCGAGGTACAGACTGTAAACTGGCATTAGAACAGACTGTTTAAGTGCAGTTGAACAGACTGTAGACGTGCAGTAGAACAGACTGTAGATGAGCAGTAGTACAGACTATAGACTATTATTAGAACAGACTGTAGATGTGCATTAGAACAGACTGTAGATGTGCATTAGAACAGACTGTAGATGTGCAGTATAACAGACTGTAGACGTGCAGTACAACAGACTGTAGACTTGCTTTAGAACATACTGTAGAAGTGCATTAGAACAGAATGTAGATGTGCAGTAAAACAGACTGTAGACGTGCAGTAGAACAGACTGCAGTAGAGCAGAGGTACAGCCTGTAAACTGGCATTAGAACAGACTGTTGTGGTGCAGTTGAACAGACAGTAGACGTGCAGTAGAAGAGACTGTAGATGTGTAGTAATATATATATATTAAAGACCTGCAAAAAACAGACTGCAATTTAACAGACTTCAGAGCAGCAGTAGTACAGACTCTAGATTGGCTTTAGAACAGGCTGTAGACGAGCTTTAGAACAGACTGTAAATGTCCAGTAGAACAGATTGACAATTAGACCAGATTGTAGATGTGCAGTTAAACAGACTATAGACATGCAGTAGAACAGACTGTAGACTTGCATTAGAACATAATGTAGATGTGCATTAGAACAGACTATAGATGTGGAGTAAAACAGACTGTAGACGTGCAGTAGAATAAACTGCAGTGGAGCAGTGGTACAGACTGTAAACTGGCATTAGAACAGACTGTAGACATGCAGTAGAACAGACTGTAGAGGTGCAGTTGTACAGACTATAGACGTGCAGTAGATCAGACTGTAGATGAGCAGTAGTACAGATTGTAGACTTGCATTAGAACAGACTGTAGATGTGCATTAGAACAGACTGTAGATGTGCAGTAGTACAGAATGTTGATAATTATTAGAACAGAGAGTAGATGTGCAGTAGAACGGACTCTAGACAATTATTAGAACAGACTGTAGATGTCCATTAGAACAGATTGTAGATGTGCATTAGAACAGACTGTAGATGTGCATTAGAAGAGACTGTAGACAATTATTAAAACAGACAATAGTCGTGCAGTAGAACAGATTGTAGACAAGCAGTAGAACAGACTGTAGATGTGCAGTAGAACAAACTGTTGAGGTGCAGTAATACAGACTGCAAACGAGCATTATACAGACTGTAGAAGTGTAGTTGTACAGTGTTATAATAATTTTAATTTTAATGTTTATTGTTACTGGGACTTATAGTTCTCCTCAGGTCATGTCAAATTCATGTCATGCCCTTCGTGCTAATCCAAGCATTAAGTAGACATAACAGGACTGAGACATGGCTTGTCACGGGACTTCTGCTCCTGGACCATTGTGAACGCCTCTCACCAGGGACGTCACTGTGTTGTATATAATCCCATTTTATGTTTACATCTTTAAGCAAACCTTCCGCTGTAATATTGTGCTGCTTTGCTTCTCCTTGCAAGGATTAATTTTTGGCCATTGCTTGTTAAATTATAATCGGTCTCCGTTTCTCTCTGGTTAAATATATGGATATAAAATATTCCTATAACATACAGACTGTAGATGTGCAGTAGAACAGAATGTAGACGTTTATTAGAACAGACTGTATACCTGCAGTAGAACAGACTGTAGATGTGCATTAGAAAAGACTGTAGACGTTTATTAAAAATAGACTATAGTCGTGCAGTAGAACAGACTGTAGACGTGCAATAGAACAGACTGTAGAGGTGCAGTTGAACAGACTGTAGATGTGCATTAGAACAGACTGTAGATGTGCATTAGAAGAGACTGTAGACAATTATTAAAACAGACAATAGTTGTGCAGTAGAACAGACTGTAGACAAGCATTAGAAATTACTGTAAACGTCCAGTAGAACAGACAATGTGCAGAAGAATAGACTCTAGAGGTGCATTACTACAGACTGTAGATGAGCATTAGAACATACTCTATATGAGTATTAGAAAACACTGTAGAAATGCTTTAGAACAGACTGTAGAGATGCAGATGTATAGATTGTAGACAAGCATTAAAACAGACTGTAGAAGTGCAGTACTTCAGACTGTAGATGTGCAGTAGAAAAGACTATTGAGATGCAGTAGTACAGAATGTCGACATTTATTATTGCCCTTCTACTGTCTCTTCTAATGCTCGTCTACTGTCTGTATTACTGCACCTCTACAGTCTGTACTAAAGCACATCTACAGTCTGTTCTAATGCTCGTCCACAGTCTATTCTTATGCAGGTCTTTAGTCTTTACTACTGCACATCTACAGTCTGTTCTAATGGACGCCTACATTCTGTTCTAATGCTCATCTACAGTCTGTTCTATTGTATGTCTACAGTCTTTTCTACTGCACATCAACAGTCTGTTCTAATGCTCGTCTACAGTCTGTACAACTGCACCTCTACTGTCTGTTCTACTGCATGTCTACAGTCTGATCTAATGCCATTTTACAGTCTGTACTATTGCTCTACTGCACTCTATTCTACTGCACGCCTCTACAGTCATTTTTACTGCACATCTAAAATCTGTTCTAATTGTCAGTCTGTTCTACAATCTACAGTCTGTACTAATTCTGCTCTGAAGTCTGTTCAACTGCATGTCTACAGTCTGTTCAACTGCACCTCTACAGTCTGTACTACTGCACTTCTACAGTCTGTTCTAATGCTCGTCTACAGTCTGTATTACTGCACCTCTACAGTCTGTTATAAATGCATGTCTACAGTGTTTTCTAAAACTCATATACAGTCTGTTTATTTGCTCATCTACAGTCTGTACTACTGCAGCTCTAGAGTCTATTCTTTTGCACATTGTCAGTTTGTTCTACGGACGTTTACAGTCATTTCTATTGCTCGTTTACAGTCTGTTCTAAGGTAATTCTAGAGTCTGTACTACTGCTGCTCTGATTTCTGTTCACCTGCACGTCTACAGTCTGTTTTACTGCAAATCTACAATCTGTTCTAATTGTCAGTCTGTTCTACTGGACGTTTACAGCCTGTTCTAAAGCTCATCTACAGTCTGTTCTAAAGCCAATCTAGAGTCTGTACTACTGCTGCTCTGACATCTGTTCAAATGCACATCTAAAGTCTGTTCAACTGCACGTCTACAGTCTGTTTTACTGCACATCTACAGTCTGTTCTAATGCAAGTCTACAGTCTGTACTACTGCTCATCTACAGTCTGTTCTATTGCACATCTACAGTCTGTTCTGATAAACGTCTACAGTCTGTTCTACTACACATCTACAGTCTGTACAACTGCACCTCTACAGTCTGTTCTACTGGCTGTCTACAGTCTGTTCTAATGCCATTTTACAGTCTTTACTACTGCTCTACTGCAGTCTATTCTACTGCACTTCTACAGTCTGTTCTACTGCACGACTATAGTCTGTATTAATAAATGTCTACAGTCTTTTCTAATGCACATCTACAGTGTGTTCTTGTGGAAGTCTACAGTCTGTTCTAATAATTGTCTAGAGTCTGTTCTACTGCACGCCTACAGTCTCTTCTAATAATAGTCAACATTCTGTACTACAGCACCTCTACAGTCTCTTCTACTGCACATCTACAGTTTGTTCTAGTGGTCGTCTACAGTCTGTACTACTTCACCTCTACAGTCTGTTGTAAAGCATGTCTACAGTCTTTTCTAATACTAATGTACAGTCTGTTCTAATGCTCGTGTAAAGTCTTAACTACTGCACCTCTACAGTCTATTATTCTGCACATCGTCAGTCTTTTCTAATGCACATCTACAGTCTGTTCTAATGCTCGTCCACAGTCTGTTCTAATGCAGGTCTTTAGTCTGTACTATTGCACATCTACAGTCTGTTCTACTAGACGTATACAGTCTGTTCTAATGCTCGTCTACAGTCTGTTCTATTGTACGTCTACAGTCTCTTATAATGCTACTTTACAGTCTGTACCTCTGCTCTACCGCATTTTGTTCTACTGCACGTCTACAGTCTTTTTATAAACGTCTATAGTCTATTCTACAGCATTTCTACAGTCATTACTACTGTACTTCTAAAGTCTATTCTAATGCTCATCAACAGTCTGTTCTAATGCAAGTCTACAGTCTGTGCTACTGCTCATCTACAGTCTGTACTACTGCACTTCTAAAATCTGTTCTAATGCTCATCTGCAGTCTGTATTACTGCACCTCTACAATCTGTTCTAAAGCATATCTAGAGTGTTTTCTAATATTCATATAGAGTCTGTTCTAATGCTCGTCTACAGTCTGTACTACTGCACCTCTATAGTCTATTCTTCTGCACTTTGTCAGTCTGTTCTGATAAACGTCTACAGTCTTTTCTACTACACATCTACAGTCTCTACTACTGCACTTCTAAAGTCTGTTTCTAATGCACATCTACAGTCTGTTCTAATGCAAGTCTATAGTCAGTACTACTGCTCATCTATGGTCTGTTCTAGTGCAGGTCTACAGTCTGTTCTAATAATCGTCTACAGTCTATAGTCTGTTCTAATGCTCGTTTACAGTCTGTTCTAAGGTAATTCTAGAGTCTGTACTACTGCTGCTCTGATTTCTGTTCACCTGCACGTCTACAGTCTGTTTTACTGCATATCTACAATCTGTTCTAATTGTCAGTCTGTTCTACTGACGTTTACAGCCTGTTCTAAAGCTCATCTACAGTCTGTTCTAAAGCCAATCTAGAGTCTGTACAACTGCTGCTCTGACATCAGTTCAAATGCACATCTATAGTATGTTGAACTGCACGTCTACAGTCTGTTTTACTGCACATCTACAGTCTGTTCTAATGCACATCTACAGTCTGTTCCAATGCAAGTCTACAGTCTGTACTACTGCTCATCTACAGTCTGTCCTATTGCACATCTACAGTCTGTCTCTGATAAACGTCTACAGTCTGTTCTACTACACATCTACAGTCTGTACAACTGCACCTCTACTGTCTGTTCTACTGGCTGTCTACAGTCTGTTCTAATGCCATTTTACAGTCTGTACTACTGCTCTACTGCACTTCTACAGTCTGTTCTACTGCACGACTATAGTCTGTATAAATAAATGTCTACAGTCTTTTCTAATGCACAACTACAGTGTGTTCTTGGAAGTCTACAGTCTGTTCTAATAATTGTCTAGAGTCTGTTCTACTGCACGGCTACAGTCTCTTCTAATAATAGTCAACATTCTGTACTACAGCACCTCTACAGTCTCTTCTACTGCACATCTACAGTTTGTTCTAGTGGTCGTCTACAGTCTGTACTACTTCACCTCTACAGTCTGTTGTAAAGCATGTCTACAGTCTTTTCTAATACTAATGTACAGTCTGTTCTAATGCTCTGTAAAGTCTTAACTACTGCACCTCTACAGTCTATTATTCTGCACATCGTCAGTCTTTTCTAATGCACATCTACAGTCTGTTCTAATGGACAACTACAGTCTGTTCTAATGCACGCCTATAGTCTGTTCTAATGCTCGTCCACAGTCTGTTCTAATGCAGGTCTTTAGTCTGTACTATTGCACATCTACAGTCTGTTCTACTGGACGTAAACAGTCTGTTATAATGCTCGTCTACAGTCTGTTCTATTGTACGTCTACAGTCTCTTATAATGCTACTTTACAGTCTGTAACTCTGCTCTACCGCATTTTGTTCTACTGCACGTCTACAGTCTTTTTTATAAACGTCTATAGTCTATTCTAATGCATATCTACAGTCATTACTTCTGTACTTCTAAAGTCTATTCTAATGATCATCAACAGTCTGTTCTAATGCAAGTCTACAGTCTGTGCTACTGCTCATCTACAGTATGTACTACTGCACTTCTAAAATCTGTTCTAATGCTCATCTGCAGTCTGTATTACTGCACCTCTACAATCTGTTCTAAAGCAAATCTATAGTGTTTTCTAATACTCATATAGAGTCTGTTCTAATGCTCGTCTACAGTCTGAACTACTTGTTATAATAATTTTAATTCTTATGTTTAGAGTTACTGGGGCTTATAGTTCTCCTCAGGTCATGTCAAATTCATGTCATGTCCTTTGCTCTAATCCAAGCAGGAAGTAGACAGGGCAAGACTGAGACATGGCTTGTCACGGACTCTTTCTCCTGGACCATTGTGAACGCCTCTCACCAAGGACGTCACTGTGTTGTATATAATCCCATGTTATGTTTACATCTTTAAGCAAACCTTCCGCTGTAATATTGTGCTGCTTTGCTTCTCCTTGCAAGGATTAAAACCTGACCATTGCTTGTTAAATTATAATCGGTCTCCGTGTCTCTCTGGTTAAATATATGGATATAAAATATTCCTATAACATTTGGGGCTCGTCCGGGATATCAATATCTGTTGTTTCTCATGCAGAAGAGTGAAACTGACGTGCACGGGGGAAATGCACAAAGCATTTCTCTGTAAGTCCTGAGACTATTGTTTTTAAATAGTACGGGCCAGACCTTCACTATCTGTGTGTGAGACTCAGTGACGATATCTGAACAAAGAGAGGAAAAGAGAGAAAAGAGAGGAGACATTCAAAGACGTCCGGCTGAAGAACAACTGGACCATTGGAATTCTGATTCAGGTAACCAGCTGGTTTAAATTTTATTTTTGTGTGAATGGTGAATGGAACGAACAAACCTTCCGGAAGTAGTGGTTTGGGTTACTTCTGCTGGTTCGGTGATTGCATGTGTTTATCTGAGAATATTTACATGTGATTATCATATTGGTAGAAGAACGCTGGACACTGTCCGTCCAGTGGGACGGAGGGAAAAAGCGTGTGTTTTGTGTCAAGACCTTACCGTATAAGTGTAAGTGAGGCCTTAACGGGACAAGTTTGATGTTGATCGGTGTTAAAGACTGTAATCTTGCTGGATTGTAAGCTGTCTAGATACCTGGTGCTCTGTAAGTTTTTACGGGTCGTCTACAGTCTGTACTACTTCACCTCTACAGTCTGTTGTAAAGCATGTCTACAGTCTTTTCTAATACTAATGTACAGTCTGTTCTAATGCTCGTAAAGTCTTAACTACTGCACCTCTACAGTCTATTATTCTGCACATCGTCAGTCTTTTCTAATGCACATCTACAGTCTGTTCTAATGGACAACTACAGTCTGTTCTAATGCACGTCTATAGTCTGTTCTAATGCTCGTCCACAGTCTGTTCTAATGCAGGTCTTTAGTCTGTACTATTGCACATCTACAGTCTGTTCTACTGGACGTAAACAGTCTGTTATAATGCTCGTCTACAGTCTGTTCTATTGCACGTCTACAGTCTCTTATAATGCTACTTTACAGTCTGTAACTCTGCTCTACCGCATTTTGTTCTACTGCACGTCTACAGTCTTTTTTATAAACGTCTATAGTCTATTCTAATGCATATCTACAGTCATTACTTCTGTACTTCTAAAGTCTATTCTAATGATCATCAACAGTCTGTTCTAATGCAAGTCTACAGTCTGTGCTACTGCTCATCTACAGTATGTACTACTGCACTTCTAAAATCTGTTCTAATGCTCATCTGCAGTCTGTATTACTGCACCTCTACAATCTGTTCTAAAGCAAATCTATAGTGTTTTCTAATACTCATATAGAGTCTGTTCTAATGCTCGTCTACAGTCTGAACTACTTGTTATAATAATTTTAATTCTTATGTTTAGAGTTACTGGGGCTTATAGTTCTCCTCAGGTCATGTCAAATTCATGTCATGTCCTTTGCTCTAATCCAAGCAGGAAGTAGACAGGGCAAGACTGAGACATGGCTTGTCACGGACTCTTTCTCCTGGACCATTGTGAACGCCTCTCACCAAGGACGTCACTGTGTTGTATATAATCCCATGTTATGTTTACATCTTTAAGCAAACCTTCCGCTGTAATATTGTGCTGCTTTGCTTCTCCTTGCAAGGATTAAAACCTGACCATTGCTTGTTAAATTATAATCGGTCTCCGTGTCTCTCTGGTTAAATATATGGATATAAAATATTCCTATAACATTTGGGGCTCGTCCGGGATATCAATATCTGTTGTTTCTCATGCAGAAGAGTGAAACTGACGTGCACGGGGGAAATGCACAAAGCATTTCTCTGTAAGTCCTGAGACTATTGTTTTTAAATAGTACGGGCCAGACCTTCACTATCTGTGTGTGAGACTCAGTGACGATATCTGAACAAAGAGAGGAAAAGAGAGAAAAGAGAGGAGACATTCAAAGACGTCCGCTGAAGAACAACTGGACCATTGGAATTCTGATTCAGGTAACCAGCTGGTTTAAATTTTATTTTTGTGTGAATGGTGAATGGAACGAACAAACCTTCCGGAAGTAGTGGTTTGGGTTACTTCTGCTGGTTCGGTGATTGCATGTGTTTATCTGAGAATATTTACATGTGATTATCATATTGGTAGAAGAACGCTGGACACTGTCCGTCCAGTGGGACGGAGGGAAAAAAAGCGTGTGTTTTGTGTCAAGACCTTACCGTATAAGTGTAAGTGAGGCCTTAACGGGACAAGTTTGATGTTGATCGGTGTTAAAGACTGTAATCTTGCTGGATTGTAAGCTGTCTAGATACCTGGTGCTCTGTAAGTTTTCTGGGTCTTTGAATCTGACTCCCACGAATGATCACGTCAGAGCTCTACGGTATAGAGAAGATGCCTGATTACAATAAGGAGTATGAGGTCTGGATGCGGCTGGTCCGGTGAGGGCAAGATTTGATACAGATCAACAACACGGGTCCTAACGCGCCGCGTTCTCAAAGGCTGGCCTTTACCTCTGAACGTCGGTCATGCAAGGTGTGTTGGACACACAGGTAACTCGAGTATGGACTATTATCGAGATTCTTAGCCTAACACCTTTAAGTGAGATACATAGCTCCGAAGTCTATGAGACTTGGAAACGCAGGCCTGCTTTGAAGTGTTCACTGTGTGACGCAGTGAGATAAAGCCCACAGAAGGAAGTGGCTTTAATGAAGTCTATCTAACCTGAAGGGTTAGTGAGATAAAGGCTGAGTAAAAGTGTGGTTGAGAGAGTGATTGTGATGCGACTGTGGATTGAATGCAGTTGATTTTATTGAAAGAATAATGAGAACTAACATCAGTCAGCCTGAATGTGAAAAGAATTAACTTAAAGCTTAAGCTAAGATAAGTTAATGTGACTCAGAATCTGATCCATCTGAGGAAAAATAGCAAGTAAGAAATACGTATTTCTGTATTTATGTAAATTACAAATACCTGCAGGCGAGGAGTTAATGAGAAAATAGTAACAGAAAATCTAAAATTGTGACACAATTGTTCGGTTGATATAACCTTATTTTGATCCATCTGAATAAGAAGAAAAGCCTACGAAAGAGAGGGGCTTATACTTTTGAGAATAATATAATGTATAATGTTGACCTAACGTTAAAAGCAGTTAAAAAGTTGTGTATTAGAATTAATGTTGTATGAATGGGCGCCATTGTTGAATGTCTAATGTCTAAGAATGTGAACATTAACAAAGGGTTAATGGTTTTGTAGAAAAAGTTTGAGAACTGACTTGAAAGCAGTGATTTAAAGAATTACGAGAAAGAAAAATGGCTTAAAAATAGCTTATGGAAGATATTTTCTAGGCTTCCGTGTAACAGAGAAAAAAAGGGGAGAAGCCATTTTGTGAAAAGAAAAATGAGTTTTTAAAAAAGAAAGGTACACATGGACTTCAAAACACTAATCATTTGTATTTTTTATGTCCTGTGAGATTTTTAGGTCTCGGCCTCTCCGCTCAAACCAGTGCACCTCAAACTCCCTGTGCCTCTCCCACACACACCTGCTCCTGTCGGCTGAGATGCTGCAGAAAGACAGCAGCAAAACAAACGGTAATATAAACAGATTCCAGACAAATGTTTATCTGTATTTAGTTTAAACTGTATCTATTGAGAGAGACCAAAGAGGAATTTGTAGATTAAAGTTGGAAAATTGTGCTAAACTTGACCTTAATGTGAATGTAATGTATTTTTCCGAGGAAAATGCACCATTGGCCATGGTTGCCATGGAGACCGGGAGCAGGGCTGTGGTGGGCGTGGCAGAGGAGGGGGCACTGAGAAGAGGAGAGGAGGCCGACACTGGGTCCAGACAAGAGAGGGACCTTTGACTGACCCTTGAACAGGTCAGGAACATAAACACATATGTACACAAACAGACATCTACAGAAGGTAAATGTGCTTTGAATTTTTGAATTATGAGATAAAGTTTGTAAATAGTCTGTTAAAGAACAGATATTGTATTATGTGTTGTGTGACACAGCAGAGAGGAGATTAAAGATTTGACGACATATATATTTTGTTCCAAATGTTTCCTCCTGTGAGCCTTTGGGTCTCCGCCTACCTCGACAGCAGCATGCCGTCCACAACTGTCCAAACCCCCGCCACACTCCTGCGGCCCAGCCGCTGCACCAAGGCCTGAAGGGGTCTGCCCAGTGCGCAGCGATTCGGACACTAAGGCGGTAAGATGCCGAGCACATTTTGAAAATGTAGTGTAATATGCACTGAATTTAACAAAAGAAAGAGGCTTTTCTCAATGACACAAAGCCTGAAATGAAAACTGATTATGTTGTTTTCTCTGAGGAAAATGCACAAATTCCTATGATCACCGGAGCAGGCTGGGCGCTGGATTGGAGGTGGTGGGGTGCAGCGTGACGAGGCGGAGCGAAGTGTGGAGGCCCAGACCCAGGCCACAGCAGGAGCAACACTGAGCAACACTGAATGGACATTAGGAGTTAAGTCATCTACACACACCAGATGACACTTAAAACACACACAAAGACAGAACACGGAGGTGAAAATGTTAAAAATCCGAAACCTTGGATCCAAAATAAAAGTATTGATTAGTATTTTGCAAAACAGGGTATGTATCTATTAGTACGAGAACTAATAGAGGTCCATAATATCAATGTGGTTCAAAAACACGATATAACGTTTATGAAAATGTTCACTTTGTAATCAGAAGAATTTAAAAATGTGTCTTAAAGTGAATTGCACAGTAGGTATTTCTCTAACAGAGAGAGTTTTTTTTTCCTCTCCCAAAACAAACCTTGTTTGGGAACACAGGAATTTTTCACAGAACGGAGCGAGAAATGTTTTGGTTTTTCCGTTTTTGTTTTGGTTTAGACGTTAGCTCCACAATCATTTTGTGTGGGAGCCTTTACATCCGATTCAAAGTCTAGGAGACTTGTTTAGGAAACAGTTTGACCTTCTGAAGGGTCTGTGGGAAAAATATAGTCCACCTTGGGATGTAATTTAATTTTTGGTACGACCATGTTGTTTTTAGAATCAGAAAACTAAATGACAACTAAGGTTTGAGTATTGTTTGAGAAAAATATTGTCTAAGTAAGTAGAGAAACTGAAATGAAGACAGAATAAATAATAACCAATGGGTTTTGAAATGGTAATTTCTAATAAAGGTATATATCTAAAACTAAATAATAGATGCTAAAAGGAGTCATCTTTACAGTAAAGTTTTAAACTGCAAGGTAAATGTGTAATCTGGGAATTGAAATTGTATCTATATGTTAAAACATATGTTAAAAAATCTTGAAGGATTGAAGGTGGTTTAAATGAAAAGTTAAAGTGTTAAACTGTTAAAGTAGTTAAAGTTTGAGAGCATAAGACAAAGTGCTCACTGGGTTTAATAACTGCTTGAAGTGATTTAAAGAGAAAAAAGGTTTTTGATTAATCTGATTTAAGGTTGGAACAGACTAACACAAAGAGTCTGTCCTTTTGAACAGAATTGAATAATGTTTTGGTTGAACTTTGGAGGTGTTTATGAAAACACTGAGCGAAATCTTTGGAAACTAAAGATTAAAATTTTAAGAGGTTTAATCTTTGCATGTTTTAAATTAACATTACTAACTATTACTAGGTTCAAGGGTGGTGAATCTGAGGAAATGAAGAGATGTGGTTTGTTTTATTTATTGAGCACCTGGTGTTGAGACAGAGTTTTACAGAGACAGTGTGGAATAGATCTAGACTGAACAAACCCTGAAGAATTGTTATTATAAATGGTATATGCAGAAAAATTAACACAGAACTTAGGTAATTTTATGAAAAGTCTTTCTTTTAAACGACAGTCACATGGTGATGGAGTTTTGGAGGAGAGAGAGATGAGGAGCAGCTGAAGGAGGCTGTCCTGTTAACTCCCAAGGGAGGGAAGAGTTTTGTTTTTGAGGATTTTATTTCCAAAGGAATTACTTTGAGGTGATTGAATAATATTCTGAGGATTTTCTAATTAGATTGAAAATTTAAAGTCTTTGGCTAAAAGTTCTGTGACGATAGATCATGAGAGACTGGTGCTGATCTATTTTGAAGTCGTTTATGTTTGCATCAACTGAAAAAAATATTACTATGATTGTGGATGATACACTTACAGTTACAGGTAAAGACCTACAACTAATGGTAACTAAAATTAAAACTGAACTAAACAAAATTAAGTTTTAAATATAACGGAAACAACAGTGATGTTATTTGGAAAACATAAAGAAGACAAATAATTAGAAACGATAATTGATAGACTGAAATTTTAAAATGATCAATGGCACTGGCCTTTCATTTAATGATTTTATGTTTATTGTTTTTTTTATTTTTGTTTTGGGTTTCCCCAAAACAAAAATAAAAATGGGTTTCCCAGGTCTCAAAAAAGAGAGGGAGAAGAAGATTTAAACTGTATTAAAGTGAAGAGGTGATGCGTGTAAAAGAGTAATGTAGTAATGTGTTAATAAAGTTAAAGAGTTTAAATAAAAATAAAGAAAGAAAGAAAGTTGACATGAATGACCGTTCTGGAGAAGCACTGTTTGATCTGATGGAACCTTTCAGATTAAAGTAGATCTCCAGCAGACCATATCTGTGGAAGCAGGGTTTATCTGTGTTTCATTTTTATGGTTTGATCATTTTAAGAGCTTGTATGGTTTCGTTTGACGAAAGCCTGAGGGGGAACTTTCTATGGGTCTAAAAATGTCAGAGAACGTTTGATTTGTTTGTTTATATTTTGTTTTGATGGAAGCCAACCAGAGCAGGTACCGGCTTAGAAAAGAGGATTTGACAATTAATATAGCCACCAGTAAGAGCTAATATTAACATGGTTCTTTGAACTTATAATTATCTTGGTTTACACCGGAGTACACCTGTGAGCAGGGCCAGTGACAGGACGTCCTGTAACATCACTCTGAACCTGACAAACTGAGAGATCAGGGACAGGTGCAGTGCAAAGCAGAAGTCTGGGGTTTTGTGAAAGTAAGACCATTAGACCAGCACTGCATGCTGACCGGAAACATAAAGGATCCTGGTTTATTTGTGCACATACAATGTGACGGAGAACATCGTGAGTAGAACCTCACACCTTAGGAACCAAACAGAAGTTCCATCAGGTTTATTTGAGATTTACATCGACAAGAGGGGGGTTCTTCAAGGTGTCCTTAATGAATTTAAGGCTAAAATTAAATTAGAATTGAATTTATGCAAATGTGGAATTAAATTAATTAGAGTTATAACCAACAAAGGTTTATGAATTGGACA
>JALDNG010002164.1:0-42562 GCA_024349245.1 Neodontobutis hainanensis | reverse complement strand
GCGTTGCACGAATCGTGCGTCGCCGTCCTGGGAATAGAGAAAACATTGCAGGTAGTCCATTACCCCTGAAGCCGATGTATTTGACCAAGACCTCTCTGTTTCCGAAGAATCTGAACCAACCCCAGTCATACTGAGGTTGGATTCAGTTTAATGTGCTATGTGTTATGTATGTTCAATATAACCAATATATACCTCATGTAACTTTTATGACTACCCCTAAAATGCATGCAATGTCCCTTTAAAGTTATTATCATTTAATGTGTGTTCTTTTATTATCAACAATTTAATAAACTCTAAACCCATTTAAAAATGAAATAACTCTCTTGTTCTTTTATTCCCATTAAGTCCATCTTTAAGTGATAAACTCAATCTACCTCCCTTAGCAGATGACTTAATGACGCCGAGTAAAAACCCTTTTACTCTTAAATACACTTGTCTTCCCCTAACTACGCTCTCATTAATACACATGTTATAACGCCAAACTCTGTGTCTTTAACGTGTTACTTGCTTCCTGGTCCTGGTACTTCAAGGATGGAGTCGGCACAAGACATTGGAACCTGCCTTTCGCCGAAAGGGGGACTGTAGTGTCTCGTACCAGGAGGAACCAACACCTCTCAGAGGACCACAGAATTTACAACTCCGAACTTTTAAAGACTCTTCCTTTTTGTTTTTCCAGGCCAAGGACAGATGAGGAGATTCAATTCACGTCTTCTTGCTAATCCTCTCCAGATGTTCGTATGTTGTGTTAAAGAGTTCACGCAAGAGTGAAATTATATTTACAGCTTTATTTTTCAGTACTTCAAAGGACGATGTAGGTACCACCTCTTGACAAACCAGACTTTGTGGTGCCTCTCTTGGCACGTTGATCCGGTGATATACAGCCCGCGATAAGACGGTCTTTATTATCGCCAAGGACTGTGCTTCTTTGTTCTAGCATTATAAATTGACCAAACAGTGCACTCTGCTGGACAAGCAGAGAAACAACGCTGCATCGGAACCCCAGCCAAAGTGATTACTCTAAAATGTAACCGTGTATTAAAGATTGTTCGTAACTATGCAAACCTCACCATTCTCCCTTAACAGGATCCAACAGGACAAGAAACATAACGATGTTACTCTGTTTTACTTTGCATAAGTGTGTTGTACAATAAAAACTAATTATTAATTTGTTTTCAGAAAATGACAACGAATATATATGTGTTTGATATCTAAATGTTCGTAAAGACATTTCACGTACAGATATGATACAATGCAGAAGCAATACTTTCTTAAAATGTGTTTAAGTTGTTTATTTGATGGGACAGAGAAAGTTTATTAAAAACTCCAAAACTTTCAGTAAACGCCTCTTTCCCCAAACCGTGTGAAACACGCCTCTTTTCGCCAGTAGAAAAGATGGTGCGCGGAAATTCTAGTTTAGCTTCGCTTCTTCTTCATGTTAAACTCGTTTCTGTACTCTTCTCTTTTCGCAACGCTTTGCACACTCTTGTTCGCGTAATCTTGTCTACTTTTCTACTAAGTTTTTGTATTTATCGCCGTAACTTTTAAGCTTGAAACCACGTAACACAGTCCTGTGTTAAGTGACTTTATTTTTGACGACTCAACGCATTTGATATTTTGTTTTGAAAACTTTTACGGAACTACGTAACCACGCCGACGGAAGTGGAAATTTTGTAGTTCTTTAAGTTAAAACGAGTCCGCTAAACAAACAGCCCTCGTTAATCAAGAAAAGACCAGTTTAAGCTTCTTCAACGAACACTTTTGTTAAAGACTTTATTCTCAACTGCGGGTAAAGTCCACTTTACCCTCGAGGACAATCACAGGACGCCGCTTTGTTGCTAAGGCGCCGCCTTACCAGCTCAACCCCGTGCACCGGTGGCGCCTCTCTATACGGCCGGAAGCCAGCCGCGACCCCGGGAATTTCGAAGCATCCCTTTGGACTTTTCGGAACCGCACCGCTGGTACCTTTCCACCACATCAGAGTGAGTGAACACTGGGCACAAGCTTGGCGTTATAAAAACCTGTGTGATTAAGTCCAACCGCACATCTTTTCCCTTTTTACGATCTCCAAACAGCCGTCAATAGTCCCTTTTAGCTAAGCCATTTAACTTTCTTCTCTCTCCGTAAGAACTCCGAGTAATTAATAAAATTCAAAGGAATTAAACTTTCTGTTCCATCAAAGCCATCATAATGTTATAACCTTAACCTGTTAACTGTTAATTTTATGTTCATTCATCATTTATTTTCATCATTCTCATCCTTTGTCAATAATCTTGTTTTATTTTATGTCATTATTATTCATATATTTAATTTTTAATAAAACCCATAAAGACATCCTTGTTTCATGTTTACGTAGATTTGGTCTGAAAACGAGTTAGAATTCATTCCTTCAGTATTGAGACTTATCAAACATAATCAGTTTCCTTAGAACTGCTAAAACTAAGGTGGTGCCCCGAAAGAAATTAATATTTTCATAAACAAAATATTAATTATTAATTTTCATAATTCATATTCATATTAATTATTCATCAAGACCATATTCACTACAGTATTATTTTTGGAGCCCCGACGTGAGGCTCGGAAAGATCCGGTCTTGTAAACACTGAAATAAGTTAACATCCTTAAAGCCTTTTACATAAATCTCTGTCCGCTGAAGAACTAAGAAAGTTATGTCCTATACAAAACTAATCAATGTGTTGAGAAACGTGTGTTGTGTTGCTGTTTGATAAAAAGCGCTTGTGAAATTGTGTGTCTAAGATTTGAAAAATACCAGCTGGTCTGATGTTTTGATAATTCTGAGATATGCTTTGTAACTTGGTTAATATTGTACGTACATTTCTGCCAGCTTGCTAAGTATTCAGTGGAAGATTGAATCTTAGTAAAGTTTGTGAACAAAGGCCAGAGGGCCGGATTGATTAAATGCATTTGTGACACGTTGAGGACGTGTAATTTTATAAGGCCTAACAACTGCGGATTCTAAGATGCTCTAGAATTTTAGCATAAGTTGTCTAATAACGCGTTCTGCAAGTTAATAAATAATCTGCGATGCTCCAGTTATTTAGATAAACTTGTAAAACCAAGTAATTTATCTGTTCATATTGTGTCAGACAATTAAAAAACTTGGTTGGGAGAACTCTGAACGGATTAGCTACCCGCGTCAGAACTCCTTGTTAATACACAGCCAACGGACAAAGTCGTGGCCCGTGTAGTGCTTTGTGAAACGTTGTTTTATCCACAGCACTGCTGTGTTGGAAATTGCGCTTTTCAGAGCGCTGCTGTGTTGTAAAGTGGCTGTGTAGGAGCGGTTTTGCCCCTCCAAAGTCAACAGCTGAAGTGAAGCTAACAGGCTCTGCCACTCCGTGTCTTGGAAGGGGCGTGACACTGACGTCACCCGGAAAACAAACTCATTGTAGTTCCAACGGCCCCCTAGCGGAAAGAAGTGGTAAAAACAGACTTAAGAGAGTCTACTGCCCCCTAGCGGAAAGAAGTGGTAAACCACGGACTCCAGAAAGTCTGCTACCCCCTAGTGGAAGAGAAGTGCGAAACTTCTAAAAATCTTTGAGAGGAGCTCTACGTCTCTCTCTGGTGGTCACTCAACGGAATTACACTTTCCTCAAAATAGTGACTAATTCAAGTTAAGAACTTAACTGAATAATTTAAGCTTTCATTGACACTGAAAAGCCTGATTGACTTAACATAAAAAGTGAATTACTATGCTTTATTAACGAATACTAAACTGCTGTCAAGCTGTTTTGCTTCTGTTAATACATGTGTTTTTCTTGTAATATGCAAGTTTGCAAATGCCATATTGCTTTTGAGAATAACTGCCTGTGTTTAACAACTTTGAATGCACAATAGGAGTTAACTAACAATTGTGACATTTTTAATTAACATTGCATCTGCTTTTGGAAATCTTTGATGCTAACCTTGCATATAAATTGATTGATTAATTTGGCTTGATTAACAATTTAAGACTTGTTTTGTGACTTTCCTATCTACACAGGATTTGTCAAATTGGAATGCTAACGCTAACAGCTTACTAGCACTACGACACCTCTGCTGTTACTTCTGAATAGACTTAACTCTGCACGAATTTTGTCATAGCTGTAATGTAAAAGCTGATTACCTGCATGAATTGTTAGATTAAACCCACTGATTCTGCACTGTTAATTTTACAAATTAGCACAGCAGCATCCCAGCACTGTCAACCCTCATTAACATTCATACCACTAGGCTATTGCTAAATAGTCACTGCTTATTACTAGCATAAGGTCACTTCAATCACAAGTAGACTTTATACTAAACTTCCACTTCAACAATTCCTTCTTTTATTACTTTTAATCGGACTTATTTGACTTAATACCCCTTTTATTTTAATTTAATTGGAATTTTATTTTATTTTAAATAAAATAAAATTTTAATTTTAATTTTATTCCTGCATTAATTTTTTTTTTATTTACACTTTTACTCAGATTTTAAAAATTCTTTTACAGTCTGCTTGAGTTTTACGCTTCTTCTTCGTAACACTCTACAAGTAGTAACTCTCTCCTTGCAGTTAAAACTTAATCGAACAATAACTCACTTACCTTGAGAAACCCATTTCTCAACATGTCTAATCCACAGTCCACAGGTTCTGGTAGTCCCATCAAGCTTCTGGATCACTTAGACTCAGCTCTAAATGATTTAACAGGACAGGTGCTACCCCAATACGTGGACGAGATTCAGACCACACCTCCCAACGAGCTAGATTCAGTTCTTAGCTCCTTGATTAGCATTGCGCTAACCTCTAAGCCAAAAGACAAAGACCTAACCAAGCTGCTAGGTCAAATGGCTATTGTTATGCGCGCAGCAGAAACAAGCCGAGGATCTCCTGGCACGCAGCCACGAGAAAATCCAGGTCCAGAAACAGGACCTCGCCCGCTTCAACGCGAGAACAAGGCGTTGAATCAGGAACTCCAGCTGACCAAAGGAGTCCTGGAGAATTCTGAAAAACAAAACCAAGAGTTACAAACTCTTGCCCAAACACTCCAAAAGGCAGACCCTGACTTTGAGGAGTTACACACTAAACTCAAGATAACTGAGGGGACCCTCAGTGACCTAAAGAACGAGCTGAGCGAAACAAGGTCTGCTCGTGACATAGCAGAGCTTCAGCTCAATGACCAACGTGATGAGTACGACGCCTATGCGAGAGGAACTCATCAAAGCAGGCAAAAGTGCACAGCTGTCCGCGAATATGCTGGCACAGGAAGCTCGGCGGAGAGAGTCCCTGAGTGCACGGGTAGAGGCCCTCACTCAACAAGGTGACTTAGACCGCCAGCTTATTGAACAACTTCAGGCGTCTGACAGAGGACGCCGAACACAACCTAGTAAGAAACTGGAGTTCAAAGGTACTCCAGACCTAGAACCAGTTACTCCATTATACCAACCCAGTAGGTTTGAGGACTCCCAGAAGGGAGCCACTTCACTAACTAATCCAATTTTGCGACCACTACCGCGCCTGGACGCAACGGAAGAGGACCAACCGGGCCGAGAGCCCGGCCGTCTTTCCGCGAGCTTCCACAGGTAGGCATTCGGATTACTTGCACTACCAACAGGTAGGCAATCGGACTTTGTCCAACAACCAGCTCCGACACGGAGACATCTGGACTACGGTCCCACTGACAGAGACTTTGACAAAATCGCGCGTCATATCACTCGCTTCGAGCCCCATCAAGGATCGGCTCATGACACTAGCGCGTACCTTAGAGACATTGAGTTCTACCTCCAGAGAATACCCAATGCTACCGTTGAGGACAAAATCTTTTGATAAAACTAACATCAAGCAGAGATGTTAGTAGCTTCATCGACGTCAACCCCTGAGGTCCAAGCTGACTTCGATCTCCTTAGTCAGTCCCTCATGGAGGAATTCTCAGACGTTACAACAAATGTGGGACTGACAGCCGCCCTAACAATCAAACAGGCACGGCAAGAGTCACCACAGATATATTATCATCGGCTACGCAAAGCCTACTTTGGTCCACTCAACGAACCAAACATGGAGGAGGATAAAAACTTCAAAACACTCTTTGTGCAAAACCTCCATCCAACTACCAACCATCATCTTGGCGTTGCTGCCTGCCCGCTGACTCAAACCAGCCGCCAACTCCGCGAACTGGCAACAAGGGCATTTACTAAACAGAAGCTGACTCAGGTTAAACCGCAAGAGTCAGCCGCTCTGTATACTGTTGATCAGAGTCTAGCGCTCGAAGGAGCACCTACCTCCAAGCCAAGCGGCCCAGGAGCCTCCCGCTTTCCAGACAGGAAAGAGGGACCTCGGCCACACAAAGGAGAGCTGGGTCCACACCCGACCTGGCCCGAACGTAAGTTCAAAGACCTGGGCCCTCAATGGAGACCTCGGTTCGAAAATAAATTTCGAACCAATCCAAACCGTAACCAAGGGGGGTCCTATCAAAACCGCGACGACAGGAGAAACCATTATCGTCGGTCCCAAGACCAACGATCATCAGGTAGCCCACCTGTCGAACGACGAAATCATGCGAGGGACCGAGCCCCTGAAACTCAGACTAATCGCGTGGGAAACCCCATGAGCGACAGTAATCTGACTACAGAGGAGGCTCGGGCCATAGAACGCATACTCAAACGAATGCGCGAAAAGTCCAAGGACAAGGCTGAGCTGTATACGGTGGAGGCCTCTAAGGCCCCGATTCAGAAACAGTCACAACCGATCCAAGTCGACTTAACACGCAACGGAAATACAGAGTCTACTGAGGGGAATGAACATTTCCCAGACCTGTACTTAGGCTCTGACGAACTAGAGCCACTCAATGACATTGTCCAGGACCCTAGCACGGACAACACGGAGGGAAGTGACACAGATCACAAAGACACCACTCCGTCTAGCGCCGTCCTAGTGGTCCAAGCAAATCCAAATGTCGGGCTGTGCCATGACCACGCCACGACTATTGAATGTGAAACACCCTTTCACCAATTTCTAGGTCACCTAACTGAAAAGGGAGTAGCTCGGAAGTTTTATCTCTCTGTCTTGTTAGAAGACCACTTGACGCACGAAGCACTTCTCGACACAGCCGCTGACATCAGCCTAATTTCAGGCAACCTGTTCAGATCACTCCAGGCTATAGCGAGAAGATCCCACAGGGACTTGAAGTCCCACCCGTGCTCTCTAGAAATAAGGCCTTACTCTGATGATCGGACGATCATCAACAAGGTAGCCTTAGTCCAACTGACCATCGGACCCATGACACTGATACACCCAGTGTGTGTCCCACCTTGACAATGTCCACTCCTGATTGGAAAAGACGTCCTCAATCGCTTTGAACCACTGATCGACTTCAAGCAGCTGAAGATTTGGGCCCAAGTGCGAGAACCACTTCCAATCTTACTGAATGAATCTCAGTGCTATGCGATTGACAGGAATCACCAATCGACAGGGTAGCCACCGACACCGCTGGTACAACGACCATGCAACCTCGGTGCGAACCAAACCCCTTTACATTGCGTGACAACTTCCTATGCACGCTGAAGGACCCATTAGCGATGACACCCCAGATCGTCAATGGCATCTCACTGGAAGCAACTCCAGTCGACAATGTCGTGATGGCCTTATGGGCTGACAAATCTGCCATCAGCCAGGAGCTGTTTAACACTCTAGCGCATAAAAACCCAAGCCTGACCTTCGTAAAGAAGCACACTCGGTTCCCTGCTAACCCCACACCGACTCATGCGTTAACCGCCGTAGGTCTATGCTCTGCCATCGCATTTGCGATGGAACAAAAGAGAACTGACCCACACTTTTGCGGTCATCCCGATCTGCCACATTCAGTGTACATTGGGGCTGACATGCTAGTCAGACTCGACGTACAAGTCGACACCATTAACAACGTTCTCTGGTCACTGACTGGAGTACGTAAGGAATCACCTTCATTGACTGAAGGAAACTTGAAATCGGGTCAAACCATTCCCGATGTGTGTCAGGTAAGTAATGACTGCCATCTCACGATACCGCCGCGTACCATCATGGACATACGTCTGAACGCGTCTACAGGACAACAAGTTAACTCTCCACAAGCGTTCTTCCAACCATCGCCTCTGTTCTTTGAGTTAGGCTTGTCTGTTCAGGCAACACCCCTGGTCGAGCTCGACTCTCGATCAACACACGTGCTAGTGCAGAATCCTACTGCCGATAGCATTCTCGTCCCGAAGGCCACACCTTTGGGTTGGCTAATCGACACAAGATTCCATGACTTCGAACTCAGAGTTCCAGTCATAGGACGCATGCCACCCTCACTCGTGACTGAACAACAGGAGACCGGAGTCGTCTACACGAAGCTTCTTCCGAGCAATCGCCATATACCCTCACTTGTGGTCGATACCGACACTATCTGCAGGGTCGATCTGGCTGATGCTGAGGTAATGGTCGTACAGACAGTCTCTCCTGCTCTCCATTGATTCAGATATAGACAAAACCACGTCTCTACCGAGTAACGCCACCACGGACAAATCGGTAACTGTGCAACCAGACTCTAAACCCGAACCGGACTTTGAGTCTCAGTTAGAACAAGCACTAGACTTGGCTGATGCGATAAACAACGCTGAGCGGGACCTGATGCGTCAGGTCCTCCTCAAATATCGCACATCATTTGCGACAAACTCGCTGGATTGTGGTTTAACCCACATCCACACGGCACGCATTCCAACAGCCGCGAATGCACCACCAGCTTACGTTCGCCAATACAAAATACCACTGGCGTCTTATGAACCGATACAGGAAATCATAGACGACCTTTTGAACAAAGGCATCATTCGTCCGTGCAACAGTACTTATTCGGCTCCTATCTGGCCAGTACTCAAGCCCAATGGCAAGTGGCGTCTAACAATTGACTACCGCCAATTGAACAAGTGCGTACCACTTTCCAGGTGGCCAATGACACAACTTGGCCAAGAACTGCCCAAAGTACAGGATGCCAAGTACTTCTCCACACTGGACATAGCATCCGGCTTCTGGACCATTCCTGTAGACCCACAGGATCAACACAAACTTGCCTTCACGTTTGCCAATCGGCAATACTCTTTTACAAGATGCCCATTCGGTACTTAAATTCCCCAGCCGAATTTAACATCTTCTTGAACAAGGCATGTCCTGGCGCCCTTAGCCGCGGAACTCTCATCGTCGATGACATCTTGATGCGCACCGCGACACTCCATGCGCACATTAACGAAATCGACCACGTCCTGAAACAGCTCACCATTGCTGGTGCTAAAATCTCCTTGGAAAAATGTCAATGGTGCAGAAAGAAGGTAAACTATGTGGGCCTTCTAGTAGGCGCTGATGGCGTTGAACCACAGGTCAGTCGAATCCAAGGCATTGCCAATCTAAAACCGCCTTCCAACTTGTCAGAACTCCGCAGTTTCCTGGGAGTCTGCAATTATTCTCGACAATTCGTCGATGACTATGCGGCATTGGCCAAACCACTGACGGACCTTCTCAAAAAGGACACCGCCTTTGCGTGGGGTCCACAACAAGAGCAGGCAATGCAGGCGCTCAAACACAATCTGTGCAGAGCCCCGTGCCTAGCTTACCCGGACCACACCAAAGTTTTCTACTTAGAGGTGGGCTTCTCAAGCCACAGCCTCAGTTCAGGCCTCTATCAGGTCCATGACACGGATAAGAGAGTGGTGGCCTATGCCAGCAAAACTCTCCGGACCAGAGGTTAAATATACCGACTGTGAAAAAGCCCTCCTAGCCACAGTATGGGCCGTGAAACACTTCGCCCACTACTTAGAAGGCCAAAAGACAATCGTGAACACCAATCACCAACCGGTGACTTTCCTAACAAGTCAAAGACTTAGGACGGCGTAGTAACTAACGCCGCGTGGCATCGTGGCTCATGGCTCTCCAAAGTTTCGACGTGGAGATACGCTATGCTCAAAACCACAAGTCGCACTTAGGCATGGAACTCGCTGCATGCCAACAATGCGCAATCGACACGCCCGCCACAGCCGTCCCGCTAAACGAACACACCTCCACTGTACCAACACGCCATCACTACTTCGATGCTGACGTGTGCCAAGACATGACCACTGCTTATGTCGATGGATGCTCCTTCCACCATGAAGCTCTGGTTCGCGCTGGTGCAGGTGTGGTATGGCTCAACGACAACCCTTATGAGCCACAAAAATTTCAGTTAGGATCCCAATCCTCACAATATGCGGAGATCGCAGCCGTGCTCATAACTCTCCAACTAGCAGTGGCCAAGCAGATCAAACAGCTCGTAATTTGCACAGACTCAAATTACGCACGACTCAGCTTCTCTGCCCACCTGCCATTATGGAAGAGCAATGGCTTTCTCACATCCGCGAAAAAGACGATCAAACACAAAGACCTGTTTGTCGTAGGCGACGGTCTGGTCGAGGACCATGACATGCAGGTGTACTGGAAGAAGGTCAGGGGCCACTCTCGAGCCCCTGGACTGGACAAAGACCTGAACGATCAGGCAGACCTCATGGCAAAACAAGGGGCTCTAGACGGTACGCTCTGGAATTTCCAGCCAGAACCCTTGTACGATCGACCCCTTCCCACCCAACCCACCCATTCTGTCTGTCTGGTTACCGGTCTAAAGCAACCGCAACCGATGCCTCGGCCCGGCCCCCGCAGACGCATCGACTTCCTCTCTTTCTTTCGCTGGTTCCGACCTTGTTGCCCTTCAGGCAGCGGACTCGGCAATCCACAAACTCATCCTTTACCTTTCAGACCCGGTGTCTAACCCCATCGTAGACACTGACTTTTCCTCCGACGCTTATCTTAAAAAGCTATGGGCGGTGCGCTCGACTCCACCTGCGTCATGGCTTGCTTGTCTCACGCCTCTGACACCCTCACTTCACCTGCGTTCGTAGTGCCTCAGAGCCTAAGGGGGGTCATGCTAACGCACGCACATGACGCTCCTGTAGCAGGCCACAGAGGTGTTCGCGCAACACACCAGGCACTCCAACAAGTGGCATACTGGCCACACATGCAAATGGACGTGGCAGAATACATCAAAGGCTGCCTAGTATGCTGCCAATTTCAACCGACAAGACCACTCCATCGTGCACCCTTACAAAGAAGGGGCATTTCTTTTCCGTGGTCTGACCTCCAAATCGATTGGATGGGACCCTTGACTAAATCAACAAGGGGCAACAAATACATTCTAATGGTCACCTGTGCCTTCACTAAATGGGTGGAAGGACTTCCAGCCCCAAACGACACGGCACAGACCACGGCCTTTCTACTCATGAACCACGTGTTCTCCAGATTCGGCTTACCCTGTAAGGTCGATTCTGACCGTGGTACTCACTTCACAGCCGAGGTGATGGGACAACTGTGGCAAACCATGGGCGTGAAAGCAAAATTCCACGTCAGCCACCACCCCCAGTCCTCAGGCCAAGTAGAAAGAGCAAACCGAACGGTGATCGACATTCTAAAGAAATATGTCGCATCCAATCACCGAGACTGGGACGTCAAACTGCCCTTGGTCCTGATGGCTATCAGAGCCACGCCACACACGGCGACCGGAGTCTCCCCGTTTGAGCTCATGACCGGTAGGCAGATGACGCTTCCCTTACACTTACTGTATCAGCCAGGAGAAGCTAACATCGCTACGGCCTATACCACACACCAGTACATGGCTGATCTCCAAGCACACCTGAGAACCACCTTCGCCTTTGCCCAAGAAAAACTAGGCAAAAGTGTAGAAGGACGTAAGGCCTATTATGACCAAAAGTCATCTAGGACGAACTACAGGTGGGAGACAAAGTGTGGTACTACATGTTCAGTCAACTCACTGGACAAACAAAAGGTGGTACCAACCGACTGGCGCGAAATTCCTCCGCGTTGGGCAGGACCGTACTCCATTGTCAACAAACTATCCCCGGTGGTGTATCAGATAAAGATCACCAAAGGGAGAAAGGAACCCACTCTCAAGTGGATACACCGCAACCAGATAAAGTTGCACAAAACCCCCATGGGATCTACAGGGGACGTTCACGCTCCCAAGTAGTCTTAAACAGATCCCTTAACTTGCAGTAACCACTAACAACTAACCTCTAACTCTAATCCTAACACCTTTTTCATTTCTCTTTTTCAGTGGTAACTGTGAGTAATTCAACAACTGTAACTAATAACTCCGGTTTTTACTGTCAATGAAACACTTGCTAAAAAGTCCTCTCTCTCTCACCAGGATGATGTGGACGATACTCCTTCTGATCACCAGCCTTATGGGCATGGGATCACCAGATGTTATAGAGCCCGGACCAACAGCCGGGATCGTTTTAAAGGACCAACCCGGACTGTTGATCACAAACTGTCGCCTGCATACCCAAAGGGTTTTTGTCAGGTTAAACCCAAACGACGTGTATCGGAAACACGTCCGAGCCACTCAAGGGCTCACCAGTTGGGCCGGCGCTAGCTGGACCACCTCTATTCTCAACCACGCTGAAACTGATATTTCCCACATGCTTAACCAGCTTGAGAAATTTACAATTACTCAGGCTGAACTTACTGGAGCTAACCAAAGGTCTAAACGGTTTATAGGAGGACTTCTTGTTGCAGCGGCTGTTGTGGGTACCTTGTTTAACCTCGGGTTGTCCACAGTCAATACTGTTAGCATTTCCACGGTCAAGAGACATGTCTCAGAATTACAGGCTGAAATCCCTGACATCAGAGCGCAGATCATTCAGCAACAACAGCAACTCCAAACAGTAGGGAAAACGTTGGAGGACACTGTGTTGGTGGTAAACACACACAGTGAAGCTCTAAACAAAACCCACCGAGCTGTAGAGTTACTTATGACCCTCTTCCAGGTTGACTACGTACAAGCACAAGTAGTCACCGCACTAATGGATGACATGCTCCGAGACATAAGCTCTTCAGTGGACAGCTTAGCCATGGGAAGAATTCCACCCTACCTTATCCCTCTGTCACTAGTACAATCCCTCCTTGGAACCGCCACTAGAGATCTTGTAACCCCACTTCAGGCCCATTTAGCATACACTTTAGGTAGTGCCGTACCCATTTACGTCAACCCAGAGTTCCGGGAAATGGCTTTTATTCTAAATCTGCCTATCATTGAATCCCAGAACATCTATCGTCTTAAAGACGTCGTAAACGTCGGGTCCTGGCACGGAGACACGCACGTTAAAGTGCACACTCCTTCAGTAGTGGCATACCATGATGCCAATCCAGATTTGTACCTGGCCCCTAATCTACGCATGTGCACCCTAACCAAGGACATACACTACCTATGTCCCAGTAAACCCTTTGTTCGGGACAACACCGACGGGATCTGTGGCCTTAAGCCCATGAGCCCTCAAGCCAGATGTCCAACGACAATCACGGCTCGCCACCAAGTTACCGTCACTCAAGCAGAGATCATCGGTAACCGCTGGCTAGTAAACACCCCTCTTCCAGACGGAATGCTGACTTACGATCAGCACGACACCTCCTCCCGTATTAACTTGCCCGACCAAACTTTCTGGGTAGATGTACCCCAAAACGCAATCCTTCACATTGGGGACGTCGCCTTGTACCACCTTGACGCTGACCAATACGAGAGTGAAATAGAAATATCAGATTTCTTTTCAACCCATCCTCTCGAAATACACCCTGCTACACTCTATCAAATCCAGTTTGAAGGTAGCAGAACCATTGACATTGCACCCCTTGATAATGTGTTAAAGGAAATAGAGCAAAAACAACAAGCTCCTATTCAACCCATTATGTATGCCTGGTCAACTCCCGACACTGTTCTTGCAGCCACAGTAGGAATAGGTTACTTCATGGCCATCATTATCACCATCGTGCTTCTTAGAAGCGTAAAACGCCTTAAAACCCGTTTAAACCGCTGTACTCAGGGCGTTGTACGAATCGTGCGTCGCCGTCCTGGGAATAGAGAAAACATTGCAGGTAGTCCATTACCCCTGAAGCCGATGTATTTGACCAAGACCTCTCTGTTTCGAAGAATCTGAACCAACCCCAGTCATACTGAGGTTGGATTCAGTTTAATGTGCTATGTGTTATGTATGTTCAATATAACCAATATATACCTCATGTAACTTTTATGACTACCCCTAAAATGCATGCAATGTCCCTTTAAAGTTATTATCATTTAATGTGTGTTCTTTTATTATCAACAATTTAATAAACTCTAAACCCATTTAAAAATGAAATAACTCTCTTGTTCTTTTATTCCCATTAAGTCCATCTTTAAGTGATAAACTCAATCTACCTCCCTTAGCAGATGACTTAATGACGCCGAGTAAAAACCCTTTTACTCTTAAATACACTTGTCTTCCCCTAACTACGCTCTCATTAATACACATGTTATAACGCCAAACTCTGTGTCTTTAACGTGTTACTTGCTTCCTGGTCCTGGTACTTCAAGGATGGAGTCGGCACAAGACATTGGAACCTGCCTTTCGCCGAAAGGGGGGACTGTAGTGTCTCTCGTACCAGGAGGAACCAACACCTCTCAGAGGACCACAGAATTTACAACTCCGAACTTTTAAAGACTCTTCCTTTTTGTTTTTCCAGGCCAAGGACAGATGAGGAGATTCAATTCACGTCTTCTTGCTAATCCTCTCCAGATGTTCGTATGTTGTGTTAAAGAGTTCACGCAAGAGTGAAATTATATTTACAGCTTTATTTTTCAGTACTTCAAAGGACGATGTAGGTACCACCTCTTGACAAACCAGACTTTGTGGTGCCTCTCTTGGCACGTTGATCCGGTGATATACAGCCCGCGATAAGACGGTCTTTATTATCGCCAAGGACTGTGCTTCTTTGTTCTAGCATTATAAATTGACCAAACAGTGCACTCTGCTGGACAAGCAGAGAAACAACGCTGCATCGGAACCCCAGCCAAAGTGATTACTCTAAAATGTAACCGTGTATTAAAGATTGTTCGTAACTATGCAAACCTCACCATTCTCCCTTAACAGGATCCAACAGGACAAGAAACATAACGATGTTACTCTGTTTTACTTTGCATAAGTGTGTTGTACAATAAAAACTAATTATTAATTTGTTTTCAGAAAATGACAACGAATATATATGTGTTTGATATCTAAATGTTCGTAAAGACATTTCACGTACAGATATGATACAATGCAGAAGCAATACTTTCTTAAAATGTGTTTAAGTTGTTTATTTGATGGGACAGAGAAAGTTTATTAAAAACTCCAAAACTTTCAGTAAACGCCCCTCTTTCCCCAAACCGTGTGAAACACGCCTCTTTTCGGCCAGTAGAAAAGATGGTGCGCGCCGGAAATTCTAGTTTAGCTTCGCTTCTTCTTCATGTTAAACTCGTTTCTGTACTCTTCTCTTTTCGCAACGCTTTGCACACTCTTGTTCGCGTAATCTTGTCTACTTTTCTACTAAGTTTTTGTATTTATCGTAACTTTTAAGCTTGAAACCACGTAACACAGTCCTGTGTTAAGTGACTTTATTTTTGACGACTCAACGCATTTGATATTTTGTTTTGAAAACTTTTACGGAACTACGTAACCACGCGGAAGTGGAAATTTTGTAGTTCTTTAAGTTAAAGCGAGTCCGCTAAACAAACAGCCCTCGTTAATCAAGAAAAGACCAGTTTAAGCTTCTTCAACGAACACTTTTGTTAAAGACTTTATTCTCAACTGCGGTAAAGTCCACTTTACCCTCGAGGACAATCACAGGACGCCGCTTTGTTGCTAAGGCGCCGCCTTACCAGCTCAACCCCGTGCACCGGTGACGCTTCTCTATACGGCCGAAGCCAGCCGCGACCCCGGGAATTTTGAAGCATCCCTTTGGACTTTTGAACCGCACCGCTGGTACCTTTCCACCACATCAGAGTGAGTGAACACTGGGCACAAGCTTGGCGTTATAAAAACCTGTGTGATTAAGTCCAACCGCACATCTTTTCCCTTTTTACGATCTCCAAACAGCCGTCAATAGTCCCTTTTAGCTAAGCCATTTAACTTTCTTCTCTCTCCGTAAGAACTCCGAGTAATTAATAAAATTCAAAGGAATTAAACTTTCTGTTCCATCAAAGCCATCATAATGTTATAACCTTAACCTGTTAACTGTTAATTTTATGTTCATTCATCATTTATTTTCATCATTCTCATCCTTTGTCAATAATCTTGTTTTATTTTATGTCATTATTATTCATATATTTAATTTTTAATAAAACCCATAAAGACATCCTTGTTTCATGTTTACGTAGATTTGGTCTGAAAACGAGTTAGAATTCATTCCTTCAGTATTGAGACTTATCAAACATAATCAGTTTCCTTAGAACTGCTAAAACTAAGGTGGTGCCCCGAAAGAAATTAATATTTTCATAAACAAAATATTAATTATTAATTTTCATAATTCATATTCATATTAATTATTCATCAACGAGACCATATTCACTACAGTGCTTTTTACAGCAGTTAAAAGTTAGTAGCAGTAAAATATTTATTGTAAATCTCAACTTAAACATTAATGTAATCAAATTAAATTTTAAACCAAAAAAATTGGCCACTGCCAGGGCATTAATATTTTGTTTAGTTTGTTATAGAAAAACAAGTTATGTCCAGAGCCTCGATGATAACATTATAACAGGCCGGGCAACAATATAAATGTCTGTTTTGTGTTTTCATTACAGTCAGAGCAGGTGAGTGCAGTTCCCGCTGTTCATCAATATAATGCATAGTAACACCGCAAGCTAATTATGGTTGCCTAGCAATGTTCAGTAGTCCCAGTAAGGCCAATAGTTGGTGCACGTTGTAACGCCATCACTTTTATAATCCTCTCCTTTTTATACAACTCGTGTATTCTCCTTGTGAGGGTGCATCATGAGGGCAGCTCATCCTAAGAATGCTCTCCAGACTGACATCTTTCACTATACTAATCGGCCGACCTTAATGCGCAATAAAATAATTGTCAGCGTTAATTCATTTTATATATATATATATATATATATATATATATATATATATATATATATATATATATATATATATATATATATATATATATATATATAAATAAGAGGAAGGCTACAGAACAAGACAGAGAT
The DNA here is from genome assembly GCA_024349245.1 of Neodontobutis hainanensis. Taxonomy (NCBI): domain Eukaryota; kingdom Metazoa; phylum Chordata; class Actinopteri; order Gobiiformes; family Odontobutidae; genus Neodontobutis; species Neodontobutis hainanensis. The sequence goes on along the minus strand of JALDNG010002164.1, from coordinate 25,469 downwards.
GGGTGAGATGCGATAACAAGGCTCTGTTGGAATGCTACTACACCTATAACCCTATTCAGAGTGGTTACATGAAGAGGATGTGGGATGAATGATTACTTCAGAGCCCACAATCCAGACTTACATCAAAGCAACTAGTAGCTCAGTGTTCCAACAGAGATACAACACAAATGCTATGGCAAGGGGGAGCCAGGACGAGATGTCAAAGGGCAGTCAACGGTGGCTCCCCAACCAGAGATTGGGTACAAAGCCCCATGTGAAATCATGCTGAACGAGGCAGCAACTGACCTGAAAGACAAGATTGTGGCAAGAATGAATGAAAGGCATGAATTGCACCAATTACAACAGCTAAGTGCCATCAGAAAGTGCGATTCCTACCACAACCATCACTGAAATGAATGAGCTGATATGCACCTCAGCAGCAGTGATCCTCGAGATGCTTGGCTATAAGAGCAACCATGGGAACAATGAGAAACAATACCCACCATGGAAATGAAGGCTGGAGGCTAAAATCAAGGAGGCACAGAGAGAAGTGAGCCAACTGACAGAGGCCGAGCAAGTGGCAATGAGAAATCAAGTACCCAAAAGGTACAACCAGATGCCAATACCTGAAGCACTTGAAACTGCCAAACAAAGGCTCCAAGCCTTGGCCAGCCGCCTAAAGAGGTACACAAGAGAGAATGAAGCTAGAAGAATGAACCAGCTGTTTGCAACTCAACCTGCGAAAGTGTACGCTCAATGGCAGGGTAATAACAGCAGAGCCGACTTACCAAGGCTGGAAAATGAACAGTACTGAAAAAAGTATAAAGAGAGGGAGGCATCACACAACAGCGATGCACAGTGGCTGGTGGCTCTGAGAGAGGACCACAGCAACCTCCCTGAACAGAATCCAGTTACCATCACAGCGGCAGACATCCAAGAAAGAGTCTCAGGTATGAAAAACTGGACAGCACGGCCCTGACAGGATCCACACCTACTGGCTAAAAAAGCTCAATGCACTCCAAGAGCACCTTGCATCACAAAAGAATCAGCTGCTAAGGGGTGGGACACACCCTGAATGGCTTACTGAAGGACGTACAATCCTGATCCTGAAGGATCCCACAAAGGGTACAGTCCCATCCAATTATCGGCCAATAACCTGTCTCTCCACAACATGGAAGCTCATGTCAGGCATCATCGCGGCTAAGATAAGGGCACATGGATCAATACATGAGCAAAGCACAGGGCATCGGCAAGGGCATCGGCAAAGAAACCAGAGGAGCCAAACACCAACTCCTGGTTGACAGAACAGTCACCCAAGACTGCAGAACCCGGCACACCAACCTGTGCACTGCTTGGATTGATTACAAAAAAGCATATGACTCAATGCCACACACATGAATCACTGAATGCTTGGAGATGTACAACATCAACAGCAACTGCCAAATACCCGCAAGTCCTAAGAAGTCAGCTCAATGGCAAGAACAAGGCACGGGCAAGAAACAGCTACGCCCTGCCAGTGATCAGATACACTGCGGGAATAATAAGGTGGTCAAAGGAAGAGATACACACCACAAGACGCAGAACTTCTAATTTTGATTTGTCTGACCACAGAACAGTTTTCACTTTGAACATAATACCACTTTTCAAAAGTGAAGACAAACATCAGTTCCCTTCGAGGGAACTCGCACTGCGCCGGGAAATCGACAGTATGGGGAACGCCTCAGCGTGGCGGCTCTGAAGTATGAATGAAACTAGACCAATCCTGATTGGTGCAGCGTCATGCCGTGTATGCGTGCGGCGTGCCGGAAGTATAAAGGCGCCGGCTCACCACGGCGCTAGTTTTTCGCTCTTCAGACAATTGCTGGAAGTGTGTTGTAGAGACAAATTAGACAGTGATCCTTTGAGAATGGCGAGTTAGCAGTTCAGACAGTGTGTGTACCCCTGCCCTAAATACATTACGGGTGGGGACACGCATGAATTATGTGTGATCTGCCTTCGAGGGGGCTGGCTGTGAGCACTGCGAAGCACTCCACATAAGAGTGCTGTGCTCCCACCGGGCAGTGTTTGACGGGGCCGGCCAGGCTTGCGCTCCCCGGGGATCAGGCCCCGCGTCCGCTGAGGCGGCGCGACGGCTTAGATCCTGGGGATCGCAGCTGGAGCTCGTTGATGAGATTGGGAATGCCGAGGCATGGTCCCAATCATCATTAGACAGCTCTGGCGCCCTTCCTCCCAGTGCAGAAGCCCTCAATGAGGCTTCTTCTGCATGAGGAATAGGTCCGGTGCCTGAGCTGTCCACGTCTGAGGACGTGGACGTGCTTAGCATCGAGGCGGGCGGCGCGGAGGCTTACTCGCCGCCTCACGCGCCCGCTTACGAGGAACTTATTGAGGTGGTGACTTGGGCGGTGGCCAGACTGAACATTAGCTGGCCCCCAGAAAAGCAGGAAGCGACAGTTGGAGAAAGTAGACTGGATGAGCGCTTCCTGCAGCGTAGATCAAAGCGCCCACAGCCGCGGGATTTGCCATTTTTTCCGGACTTACACAACGAAGTTGCGTAAGTCTTGGAATAAACCTCACTCCTCCCGACTCTCTAGTCCAATGGTGCTGAATTACAGTAATATAAGTGGGTCGGGGGAAAATGGCTATGGTAGGATGCCGAGGGTAGAGGAGGCTTTAACATATTACCTCTCTCCGCTGCGGCGTCCTCCCTGAAAACCCCGGTGCTGCCCACAAAACCGTGTAGAGAAACATCACACATGTTGGGAGGGCGTATGGCAGCAGGTCGGGCAGGGGCATGTCTGCACACGATGGGCTTATTGCAAGCATACCAGGCCGACTTATTAAAGGACTGGGATGAAGGCCATTACTAAGGAGACGGCCCGCGCAGTGAGCCGCTCCATGGCAGCCATTGTGGTCACAGAGAGGCATCTGTGGTTAAATCTGTCGGGCATCAAGGAGGGGGACAAGTCCTTCCTCCTTGATGCTCCTCTCTCGCCTTCTGGCCTGTTTGGTGACGCCGTTAATACGGTCGTCGACAGGCACCAGGAGGTGGAGAGGCAGGCTGCGGCATTTCGGCAGTTCATCCCCCGCCGATCCAGACCTACAGGGGCTGGTCCTAAAACCGGCCAGCCCCAGCCGTCATCGAGAGCTGAGTACCGTCAGGTACAAAAGCAGAGCGTCTCCTCTAGAGCCCCTCCCCAGGGAGCCTGGCAACAGAGGAGGCGTTTTGCAATAAAACGGCTCAGCAGAAGGGCGACCTGAGGACCGTCCTTCAGGCTAAAATAGAAGGGAAGAGGTCCTACCAGGACTAGGACCTCTGAGAGAAGAAAGAGTAAAACGGGCTGTTCCACCCATGGAGAAGCGGCTGAGGCCGTCCGCTCCGCGGAGCCCTTTGGAAATCAATGTGGAAAAGTGACCCCCGTATATAATACCCGGTCCACATTGATTTTCAGCGAGCCCGAGCTGCCCTGTCCACCCCGAGGGGCATTGGACAGGCAGCAAAGAAAGGCTCACGCAGGATGCTGTATCGACCTCTCCCTGCTGGGCAGCCGCTGCAAGGAGTCAAAACGGTGTTCAAACACCCAAAGTCAGCCTCGAGAGGCTGATCCCCTCACATAATTTCTTGGGGCATGGCAACGCCTGTCGACCGTGTCGCCATGGGTTCTGAGCACTGTAAAAAAATGGGTACAGACTGCAGTTTGGCAACCCGCCAAGATATGGCAGGGTGGCCTGGACCGCAGTGGTCCCCGAGAGGGCTCGGGTGATGGAACAGGAAGTACACTCCCTGCTGGTAAACGGGGCTATAGAAGTGGTGCCTCCGCCAGAAAGGGAATCAGGGTTTTACAGCCGGTACTTTGTAGTTCCAAAAAAGGACGGGGGTCTGCGTCCGATTTTAGATCTGAGGCATCTGAACCAGTCTCTGAGGAGATTCAGGTTCAAGATGCTGACAATACCTATTATCGTAAAACAAATTCAGTCCGAGGACTGGTTTGTCACAATAGATCTAAAAGACGCATACTTCCATATTTCTATCAGTCCTTCTCACAGGAAGTTCCTGAGGTTTGCTTTAGGGGGCGAAGCATTCCAGTATCGGGTTCTTCCATTCGGCCTAGCTTTCTCCCCTCGCACGTTCACCAAGTGCATGGATACAGCCCTGGCTCCCTTGAGGCTCCAGGGCATCCGGATTCTGAATTATATCGACGACTGGCTCATTTTGGCCCAGTCTCGGGAAATGGCAGTGCGGCATCGAGATGTCGCCCTGGCCATATTCAGAGCTTGGGGTTGAGACTCAACACGGAAAAGAGCGTGTTGATGCCTGTACAGAGAACCACGTTCCTGGGAGTAGTTTGGGATTTGAGGACAATGCGGGCACATTTGTCCCCCAAACGCATCAAGACCATACTGGCGCAGGTCTCCAGTATAAAGCTAGGCCGCAACATCACTGCAAAACAATTTCAAAAACTGCTGGGGCTCATGGCGGCTGCGGCCAACGTAATACCATTTGGACTGCTGTACATGAGACCCCTGCAGTGGTGGTTGAAAGCCAAAGGGTTTTCCCCGAGGGGGAACCCATTCAGAATGTTCAGGGTAACGCGCAGATGCCTTCATGCCCTGTCAATCTGGAAAATGACTTGTTTTTTGTCCCAAGGGCCAGTGCTGGGAGTGTCATGTCGCCGAAATCCGTTTCGACAGACGACTCCTCACTGGGTGGGGCGCGGTCATGGATGGCCGCTTTCCCAGGGTCTGTGGCAGGAGCAACATTTTCTCTGGCACATAAATTGCCTGGAAATGTTGGCTGTGTTCAGGGCTCTGAGGAGCTACCTGGCAGATCTCAGGGGTTTTCATGTCCTGGTACGCTTAGACAATATGTCGGTGGTGGCGTACCTGAACCATCAGGGGGGGCTGAGATCGTGCCGTCTATATAGACTTGCACATCAGATCCTGTTATGGTCCCAAGACAAACTATTGTCCATCAGAGCGATGTACGTTCTGGGGGACCAGAATCAGAGAGCAGACATTCTGTCGAGGCAGGGGCTCAGGCCCGGGGAGTGGAGACTTCACCCGGAGGCGGTGAAATCCATATGCGAGAGGTTCAGCCCAGTGGAAGTGGATTTGTTTGCGTCTCAAGAGACGTCCCACTGTCCACTGTAGTTTTCCCTCACACATCCAGCCTCGTTGGGGCTGGATGCCATGATCTAGACATGGCCGAGGCTGCGTCTATATTCATTTCCCCCCCGATAGCTCTGCTCCCGGGAGTTCTGGAGAGGGTCCGGCAGGAGGGGATCAGTCTACTTCTAGTAGCCCCGTATTGGCCGACCCAAGTTTGGTTCTCAGACATCATAGCACTGCTGACAGGTCCCTGTGGCAGATCCCTTTGAGGAGGGATCTACTGTCACAGGCAGGGGGCGCAATACTGCACCCCCAGCCAGAGAGGTGGAAGCTTTGGGTCTGGCCCCTGAGGGGGTTCAGTACCTAGAGGAAGGCCTATCGTCAGAGGTTGTAGAGACCATACTCAGTTCCAGAGCTCCTTCCACAAGGAGGCTGTACCGCTTAAAATGGAATGTGTTTTCCACTTGGTGCGGGGAGCGTGAGTTGAACCCACTCAACTGCCCAGTGGCTTCAGTGCTGGAGTTCCTTCAAGAACGTTTCAAGGCAGGGCGTACCCCGTCCACAATTAAGGTGACGCTATCGACCATGCACTGCTTTTGAGAAAATTAGAAAGATATGGTGTCAGATAAACTGCATATGCATGGCTGAAAGGTTATTTAAGTGACTGGCTTCAATATGTTTATTTCTAAAAACAAAATTATAACACAAGGAGTCCCACAAAGCTGGGTTTTAGGGCCCACATTATTCATTATGTACATAAATGATGTACGTACGTGAGGTTTTACAAAATCTAGATTGCATTCTGTTTGCTGACAATACTAGCTGGAGATCTGGAACAACTCCTGAATACTGTTGAAAAGGAGCTAAGAATATAAAAAAATGGTTTGGCATAAACAAGTTATCAATGAACATAAGTAAAATTAAATATATTTGACAATTAAAAAATAAATGTAACAGAAATTGAAACGGTACCTGCCCATAAATTTTTGGGGATCTATATAGCTAAACATTTAAATTGGAAAATGCATATTAATATGACAAAGATGAGGTATGAGATATGAGAACTGCCGAAATTATTGCTATAATGTGTCAAATTAAAAACTTTGTAAATCAATAGTCACTTTCTATTGTAGAATTTTATAATTCTACCATACTTTAATTAATGTGTGTAAATTTGGAGAACTAATTTCAAATCAAATATCAATTCAATTTTTTTCTATCCATCTATCTTCTACTTCTTATCCGGGGCCGGGTCGCTTTAATATCCTTTATTTAACCAGGTGAAAGCCTCACTGAGATTAAAAATCTCTTTTCCAGGAGGGACCTGGCCAAGACGACAGCATTACACATGGTTTCAGACAAATACAAGACATTATAAAACACAAATAACAATATTTACAATCAAAAGTTTGTGCAAGTTTGTGCAAGTTTAAAAACAGTTATATTTACCAAGCTCATTAAGTTCATGCTTCTTTAGAAATAAATTTAAATCAAGAGTTCAATAGTTTTTTATTTGTCACATACACAGTTATATAAATAATATACAACCGGCAGTGAAATGTAGACGCAGTGCAACATTACATTTATATATAAACACACAAAGATTGCAACTCCACCAAAGCAGCCATTTCTTCAGGCGCAATAATCTTCAGGAAAATGAAATAAGGCATTGTAAGACATAGCAGACATCAAACATAAACAACAAACATAAAAACATTTGCAGTTACAACATACGTAACATAGATAGGATGAGGATGACAGCACACGAGGTCACATAATGGGATTTTTCAGTGGCTTTTGATGAGGGAGGGGTGGGTGAAGGGGGTAGCATTAGAGAACAGGGTCAGACAGATGTCAAAATGGCAGATGGTTGAAGGCTGTCAAGGCCTCTCTGGGGGAGATGAATAGGCAGCCTGTTGGAGTGAGATCAGTGGCCTTGGGGGTGGGGGGCGTCCATGTTGTGGAGCAACCTAGATGTTTCCTTCATGGTCAGACCAGTAATACTACGTAGCAGCTCACCGGTCAGTCTCTCGATGATGTCCACTCTTTCTGAGTTTCCTCAGATCGGGCTAAGATGTTGCGAATCAGCTCTTTGATTCATGGGCCCCATTGATGTAACCCCTTCACATTAGTTAAGCCGCACAGTAGCTCACAGGTCTGCCTCTCGGTGTTCTAAACTCTTTTCTGTATGCCTACAGTCCGTGCTGAGAGGTCTCAGGTCAGCTCCTCGGACTGTGCGTCTCTTTGATGTAATCCTTTCAAACTGTCACCCACGTCATCTAAGCACTTTTAATTTCAGCAGACAGCGGCCAGGTAGATTTAAAGGCAGCTGTCTTAAAAATTTTCAAATAGTTGAAGACATTTCCCAAACCAATGAGCAGGAATCATAAATCCGAAAAGATATACGTCCTCCACAGACAGGGCTTCCAAACACAGAACTTGCCAGTTCTTCCAGGCATCTTGTAAGTAGACGACTGCAAAGGTCCCACCGGGCAAATGGGTTCTCCGGTGCACCCTTCTTTTGTTAAAAATTGTGTCAATAGTGCTCAGAGACCAGGTAATGGCTTTATATTGGTTCTTAGTAGTCCAGCGGGCAGTAGAATCCAAGAAATAGGAAAAAAAATTGTATGACGAGACGAGACAAGACAGAGAAGCATACACTGATAAGCAGAGATCAGGGAGCAGAGGGAGAGACGTCTGTCTTGTCTGAAGTCAGGAAGCGAAAAATTCTCCTAAAGTAACAAGTTCAGATAGATTTAAGTCCTATTAAAATAGTAAATCCTAAAAATTATTTTGCACCAACAAATTTTTTATCTATACAATTACAAATCTTAAAAATAAACAACCTTGTTGATCTAAACACAGCAGTTGCGATTTACAAGGCATCCATAATCAGCTCTCTCACAGTGTCCTGGAGATGTTTGAGCTCAGAGAGAGTTGATACAATCTCAAACGAATAGGCTTTTTTTTTTTTTTTAATGTATTACTATTCGAAGGGTAAATTTGTGGAACAGTCTAGATAACAATTTAAAAAGGTGTTATTAAGCTAAACTATTTAAAATAATTTACAATCTAAAATTATTGAAAAATCAAAAGGATTGGTAAATAATCAATAATAATAACCTAAATAATTTAAATAATGATAATCAATTAAACATTGTATTAATAATATTAAGATGTTTTCTTTTGTTTTCTGAATTGTTGTAGTTGTTTTGTGGTTAAAGTTGAGACTTGTTTTACTTCATTTGGTAAGCTGTTCCAGGTTTTTGCTGCATTAAACCTAAACACTGCTTTACCCTGTTTAGTTCAAAGTCTGGGCACGAGCAGAAGGTCCCAGATGTTTTCAAAGTCCGAGAAGGTTCTGAAGTTGCCTTTTTATAACGCTGTGCTGTCAAAACACAGTTTTTTTCCCCCACATTGTTGGTATGCTGTTGTTTATCAATTCTTGCAATTTATCTATTATTATTCCCCCAGCTCATTCACTTCTTAAGTTGCCTTTTAATAACGTTGCACGGTGAAAACACTTAGTCACCTGGTACTCTGGACAGATATCAGTTTCTGGCGGTACTCCACACATACCTCTACAGGGCTACAGTACATCTTATCTTCCCCAGACCAGGAGCTCTTTCACTAGGCCTCATTCTGGGCAGTCTTCTTCACCCCCACCAGCACTCACTCAACCGGGCTCGGGCCCTGGGACACCACTCTGGCACCCTTCTCTAGGTGAGGCTTTTCCACCCACTTGCCTCTGCTACTCTTCCCAGTCTCTGCCATCTGCATAATTATCCTGAGTTGATACACAGTTACCAACCAAAACAAAGTCCTTCCTGTCTTCAAGATAAGACTAAAATCATTTAAGGGCAGTACCAGAGATGCCTATCTATTCCTCTAATCTTTGTGACAAGATGGTCGACTGTATCAAACGCAGCACTCAAGTCCAACAGCATTAAGACAGAGACTTTGCCAGCGTCAGCAGTGCTTTAAGTTGACCAAAAGAGGTGCCGGTACACTATTAGAGCCTATACAGTATATATTTATGTATATATATATATATATATATATATATATATATATATATATATATATATATATATATATATATATATATATATATATATATATATATATTGATGACTCCCCTCATCCCCTGAGGTAACAACTACTGTATAATGAAGGGGTTTTATACACAGCAGTCAACTGACGACCTTAAAAAAGGATTAGAAAACGAGATTAAGCACCCACTCCACTCCTGCGACACTCACTGTCCTTGCTGCATGTCCACGTGAGCACAAACTTGACTACACTCACGACAATCCAACTTTTGATTTCTGCTCATCAGCCACTTGTTATTTGTGGAGAAATACTGGACTTGTGCTTGGGACCAACATTCTGACCACTCATGATCGCTAACAAGGTTGTTGTCATCGGTAGAAGTTATGTCATTCTCTTCCTCGTTCTTGACCGCGGCACAAGTGATGCTTTCATTAGCTTGCATCTGACCTGCAGCGAAATCATTCTGGCTTGGTGGGATGTCAGCCAGCGAGTCATCTGATTCTGACCGTGTACTTTTAGTCTCAGAGTCTGAAGCCAGGAGAGCCTATTAAGTGTTGTTCACTGTATTTGTATTTTTACCGAGCTGAGTGTGCGCAATTCACACATCCTCTCTGGACAAGTTGAGTATTTGACACTGAGAACGGCAAAAGCGACACATGCACTTTTCACTTGTTAAACTTGGGTAATGTAGTCTCTGCTCTCGGTGGGATGAATTAGGAAGCGTGCATTGTGAAGGGCGCTCTGAAAAGCAGCAGCACAGGCAAAGGATTAAAACCTCTATTAAAACAGATGTCCAAATGAGTGTACCGCCTACGCTAAAATGGGGACCTCTTTTCACCACAGCACGATGGCGCCTGTGTTCGGCATTGCCTCTGCTCCCTGTCTGTTCGCTAATGTAATTTTGTGTTTTCTAGTGATGTTTGTTGCCTTATCAGCCCTTACAACAAGTAACTGTGCATCAGCTGCTTTTGAATATGATCGACATACTCTATTTCGAATAAACGAGCAGATGAAAGACTTTTGTGTTACCTGGGCCAGGTACGCGGAGTTTTTCCCTCCAGTTTTTGAGTGCTCCACGTCATCACTGGAGTACCTGTTGCTAGCTAAGCCCCGCGGCAAGAGAAGGAAGCGGGGATTGAGGGCTGGCGTCGGGGCCAGGCTGAGAAAACACCGTGGGCAACTACCAAGTCCGAGCGGCTCCGGATCTGTCTGGGACGAGCGGTGCCTGCGGTCGGTTCCGGTCCGTGAATCTGGCGGGAACTCGTCCGGTGCGTCTCCGTCCCTCCAATCTGACCGGATTTTTCCGATTCGGCGGCTCCGACACTTCCCTCCACGTGAGCGGGTCCTGTGTCCTGTTACATGCCGGGTGGTCAATAGTGACCACGTCCTGTCACCGCTGCGCTGCCCTGATGGTCAGCGCGCACCGGCCTTGGATCTGGCACAGCCGACTCGGATTGCTCTGATCAACGCTCGCTCCATTGCAAACAAGGCCTTCTTCCTCAGCGAGTTATTCTCAAAGGAACACCTTGACTTTATGTTTTTAACAGAGACCTGGCAGCGTGAAATGGAGTACACTCATCTGAACGAGCTGTGCCCTCCGAACTGTTCTGTGTTTGGGACACCGCGGGTCTCGCGGCGAGGAGGCGGACTCGCACTCGTGTACCGGGACTGTTTCTGCTGCAGGTTGATGAACCCAGACTCTTTCGACTCCTTTGAGATGCAGATGACTAAGGTTGGCAACAATGACTCATTTTATTGCATTTTAATTTACCGACCTCCTGGTCCTGGACGCTTGTTTTTAGAGGATTTCTCTGAATTTTTATCTTCAATTATCAAACTTGATAATGTTCTGATACTCGGGATTTTAACCTCCATATCGACGATGCTTCGTGTAATCTGGCATCTGAGTTTTTAACACTCACTGAAGCATTTCATTTTAAGCAGCATGTCTCTGGTCCTACACACACCAAAGGCCACACTTTGGACCTTGTTTTCTCTTTAGGCCTGAACATTGACCAGTTGAGTGTTACAGACACTAATGTGACAGACCACTGCTGTATATCTTTTAACTTGCATTCCAGTGTGGACTATCTTCCTTCCAAACTGATGTCACAAAGACGCATCATAAATGGATCCACAGCTGAGAAATTTTCAAGTCATTTGACCCGATCGTTTTTGATGGCTGTAGTGAGCCTGAATCTTTTATGCAGTCTTTTAATAAGCACTGTTTGTCTGTTTTAAATAAGGTTGCTCCGCTAAAAAGTAAGCACACCACGCCTAAAAATCCCTGCCCTTGGATAAATGAGGAAATCTTATCTTGTAGGAGAAACTGTCGAAAAACAGAACGTTTGTGGAAATGCACAAGTTTGGAAGTCCACAGACTGCACTTGAAGGAGCTCATCATGTCACTAAATGATATAATAAAACAGGCCAGATCTGCATATTTCTCTAATCTTGTTGTGCTGAACAAGAAAAATCCTAAAGTCCTGTTTGACACAATATCAAGAATTGTCTCTCCTTTAGCTCCTCATTTACCAGTCCACTCAAAGTCTGACTGCAACAGGTTTTTAAATTCCTTTGTGAATAAGGTACATGATATACGAGCTTCTATAAACCCATCCTCTGTCCACACATCCTGGGGTTTATCTCCTCAGTGCTCTTGGTCCACCTTCTCACCTGTCACTGAAGAGGATATCAAGGGTCTACTAAAAAAGTGAAACCATCATCAAGCCCTCTGGATGTAATGCCAGCTTCGTTGCTTTTAAATGTATTTGATTTAGTTGGTCCTTATGTTGTTAAACTGATCAACCTTTCTCTTTCAACTGGTTCTGTGCCCAGCTCTTTTAAACAAGCGGTCGTCAGCCCCGTTCTGAAGAAGCCCAGTTTGGATTCTTTTGAACCAAACAACTACAGGCCAATCTCTAAATTGCCTTTTTTATCTAAAATCCTGGAGAGAGTGGTGGCGGAGCAGCTGACTGCGTTTCTTAATGAAATTAATGTTATAGACAAATTTCAGTCAGGCTTCCGAAAATGTCATTCAACAGAGACTGCCCTGCTGAGGATATCAAATGACATTATGATGGCAGCTGACTCTGGGCAGTACTCAGTCTTGATCTTACTGGATTTATCGTCTGCTTTTGATACTCTGGACCATAATATATTGTTAAAGCGTCTGCAATATGAAATGGGTTTCTCTGGATCAGTTCCAAAGTGGTTTTCCTCTTACCTGAGTGACAGATCATTTTGTGTCTGTATTAACAATATTCTCTCTGAAATGACCCCTCTGTCATATGGAGTTCCTCAGGGCTCAGTCTTAGGTCCTCTTTTGTTTTTATTGTACATATGCCCTCTTAGTGAAATATTTCATGGTTTTAAAAATGTGTCTTATCACTTTTATGCTGATGACATTCAGTTGTACTGTTCTTTTAAAGACTCTGATTTTTATAAACTTACTGAATTGTTGAACTGCTTGACTTGCTTGAAGAACTGGTTATGCAATAACTACCTACAGCTAAATACAAAAAAGACTGAAACTTTAATCTTTGCACCTGACCAAAAATACTTCAAATCAAACAACACCTTGGTTCCCTGGGTTCTTCCGTCCAGTCGAGCCTCAGAAACCTTGGTGTTCTGTTTGACCAATCTATGTCTCTGGACAGTCATTCTAGACAGTTGGTCAAAAACTGTTTTTATCATCTAAGAAACATTTCTAAATTGAGAGTGTTATTGTCTAAATCTAACTTGGAGATGATTATTCATGCTTTTATTTCTTCTCGTCTTGATTATTGTAATTCTCTTTTTATTTGTTTCAACAAATTGTCTCTGGGTCGGCTTCAAATGGTGCAAAATGCTGCAGCCAGGCTTTTAACTGGAACCAACAGAAGGGCTCACATTTCACCGGTTTTAGCTTCACTTCATTGGCTTCCAGTCAAATTCAGGATTGATTTTAAAATTTTAGTCTTGACTTTTAGAGCTCTACATGGACAGGCCCCCCAGTACATCACTGACCTGCTGACCCCTTACTCCTCCTCACGCACTCTTCGGTCTTCAGGTCAAAACCTTTTAATGGTCCCCAAAACACGTTTGAAAACCCGGGTGACCGGTCTTTCCAAACAGTCGCCCCAGACTCTGGAACACCCTGCCCCTGTCACTGCGAGTGGATATTTCTGTTGATTCTTTTAAAAGCAGCTGAAGACACTTTTATTTAAACAAGCTTTTAGTTGATTGGGCTTTTTATGTTTCAATATTCTGTGGTTTTAATTTTTTTTTTTTTTTTCTCTAAGTTTTATTGTTTTTATTGCACTTTGTAAAGCACTTTGTGATTTATATCTGTGAAAGGTGCTATATAAATAAAATTTACTTACTTATTTACTTAAAAGCACGTTCTAGGCGCACGGAGAAGTGGTGGTACGCTCAAGAGTTATATTTGGAAGTGGTGGTACTGAGTACCGGTGCGCATCGCCCACTTAAAGCACTGAGCGTCAGTGTTCAGACGGATGTCATTTGATAAATACCACAATATACTGTATTATACATGGTCTTACCTTTTCAATAAAAAGAAACCCTTCTCAGCGTCTGTTTTTATCCCCAAAGTAGATATCCGCTCTCTACCTGGTTCAAATGCTCTTCCAATATTGCCTCGTCTTCCCCTGACGCCGGTCACTCTCCCGTTTTCCTCTTAGGGCCTCACTCAAAAAAACATTTTTACTTATTTTTTTTTTAGTTTGCGAGGAGTCTGTGTTTGTGTCTATGTTGTGCTGCAGGCGGGTTTATTTTTTTTGTTTTTTGTTTTTCATTGATTGAAGAAGCCTTCAGGAGAATTCCACCACAAACATGGCCGCCATGTTTTTAAAGAACTGACTTTAAGTACAGTCCAAAGCAACTGATTTGACTAGATCAGAATTAGCCCTGCCCTCTGAGCTTGATTGGCAAGGTTCACAGATCAAATTAATTCATGGTGGCACTGCAGCACAGGACCATGAAATAAATATAAAAATAGTGAAATAATTATATTTTTTTTTACATGAAATTCTTTTTATTTAGTTGATGACACATTTACTTAATAATTTACTTTTATTAGTTAATCACTTTAATTAATAGCATATTTAATTAATAATTTAATTATGTATTTATTTATTTAATCGTGGCACTCTTAGTACTCCATAGTTTTTACCATAAATAAATAAATAAATCTGGGATAAATAAATCTGGGTGATGTTTTTCCTAAAATGATCATTCCAAGTCTCCATATTCTGAAAAGCTTGAAGTGGAAAAGGGTCCAAGCTTGTGCTAACAACTTCTGTGTGTTTTGACTGAGACAAATTTAATTAGATGATACAAAACCACGGCAACTACCTGCCTCGGTGAGAGCAAGTCTGATCAAACGGCCACTGAGCTCAGGAGCACACTTTTCTTGTCTGCTTAATTAGAGAAATGTGTTTTCTTTCCAAACAACCCCAACTTCTCAGATAAGTTAACATGGTAATTCAAAGAGGTGAGGCTGCAGACAGAATATGACTGCAACAGTAATTGTCATCTGGAATGTTCACGTCAAGAGCAGCCATTTGTTTCAAGAAAAATGTCTTTTAAAAACAACTGATAATGTCTATAAAGGTCTAAAAGGTTAAAGCCCAGCTCTATACCTGAATAATATCCTACAAACAGGCTCACTGCTTTACACTTTATCATAAACCAGTCTCCATTTGTCATGTCTTAAGGCATATGACAGCTATGGTAGCCCTGCAGAGACATGGTGTTGTTTATGAACAATTACAGTATAAATAGATCTGATGCTTTAATCTATTATTGCTCATAGACACATGATGGGCTATGGGCAGCTGTAGGAACAGGATGGGCTGTCTTGCATAAACTGTGTGCAGGACAAAAAAGTGTTTATTCAGAAGAGGAAGGACCATAAAACCAGTTTAGTTTGAGGTCACTTTGCTGTTTAAATAAACATCACTTCAAAGGTTTTTTCTTCTTACACTGGGAACAACAAAGCTTTGTTTTTGCTGATTTTATTGCATTTCATGCTTAATTGTATAAATAAACACACATAGTCAAATAAAGAATGTTTTCACACAGATATTTTGTTATTACTTTGTCTGGTACAGTGTGATCTTTGCAGATTGATGCGAATTGGCACCGCCGTCAGAGAAATGGAGCTGCTGCGTATCTCGTATATTGTAGGTGAAGTGCTTCGCAGACGCATGCATGGTAAGGCGATCAAAGAGAAGCTATCTGTTTCAGGAAAGCTAACATCATTGACTTTAACATTGTAATGGTTGGTTAATAACAATTTACAATAGATTACATTTCCAGAAAAAGTCAAACTCGTGCCACTAACTTGTTTTATTCAAACCTGTTGTGTACAGTTCAAAGGCATGCTGCTCTATTTCGACAATTCACAAAGCACTATAGTCTATTTTGATTGTCCAGTGACCATCGCTGCACACTCAATGTACTGATGCATTATAGGAAACTAGACAATGGTGTAATCCCTATATAGTGATTCATTTAGAGAAGTTACTCAATGCAATGTTAACAAGGTGGAGATAATTACAAGACCACACGGAACTGTCTAACTGTAAACTCAAAGCTAACTTCAAGGTAAGCTCTAAACATGATAGAATTTATCAGTATTTTGTGGTAAATAATTGGAAGGTGGGTGATGTTGTTGAGACTGGAAATAAAAAGCAAACATAAAATTATTATTATTATTTGTGTCCTGTTAAGATGAGTATTTTTATATTATATTAGATTGTATTTTTAATTTTTATTTTGACTTTAGCTGCCGTGAAACAATTTGGCCTATAAAAGCTTTCTTTTTCTTTTGTGTTGAATAGTGTTGAGATGCCTTTATTGATGTGTTAGATGTTATCATATTATAATATAGTAATACAGTAAAGTAATGAATAATTCACAAAGTGAGAGTATTATTCTCAGACACATTGTTGTTGTTATTAGTTCTTTCTGTCCGATAAACAGCCCTGGCCTGTGTCATGTAGTGACTGTCCCATAATAAAATTACTCCTCCAGGTCAGTAGTTCCAGACGGTTGCACAATAACTACATGTCATGTCATTAGAGTCTCACTGAGTTAGTTGGTTCAGACTTCACCTTTGAGTTTACAGTTTTATAGCAGTCAGTTATGTTACTAACATGATAAATGTTGGTATATTCTGTTGTTTTAAAAGAATACAGCAGACATTATGGGCCACATAGACTAATCAGATGTCATACAATCTGTTGAATTCCAATCACATTACATCTGTCAGGTGTTTAACAGAAGTACCTCTCCCGTGTGACTTTATGCATCTCCTGTTTGTTTAATTTATGGACTTTAGCAGGGTTTAAGGGAAGGCTGAACCTTGATGTACCTACACCTACTACTCTATTGTTTTCTGAAATCCTATCATAATTGGCTCAAGGGTTTCTGCAGCAATAGGGACATGTGTTCTGAAATGATGCCCTTTATATGAAACAAATAAAACATTGTGGCAGAGGAATACAAATACCCTTATTAGCTGCAGATTATCTTCAAGCACACATCATTCCAATAGTTGTTCAGTCACACAACAACAACCACAGGCAAGCTATTAAATACACTGGTACTCTTTTAGCTGCGCAGAACACAACCAGGTTATTGCAAAATTATTCAAATGAGAAAACCATCAATAATAAGATTCCTGTTGAGAAAATCCCCGTTAACAGGTCCAACGGGGTTGGTTGTGATAGGAGAATGTTTCCCGCCAGCGCCACATAATGAAAGGATTTCTGGAGCCCAGCAGCTTCAATGTCACACAGGTTTATGATGGATCTGACAGTGACTCTGCTGTTTATTAACGCTCTGGAGTTTTCAGGCACCATCATAAGGCCAATAGTTTGAATCACAAATCACACATGTGTTTTTGATGGAGTACACAGTGAGGTTAGATGTTTAGTTTCTGGTCTATCTGACTGTCAATGCGAATAATTACACCCCCTTCAAACTAAGCCCTCTCCAGACTACACCAACATTTGTGGAGCTAAACATTTCAGTGTGTTGACTGGATGATAGTTAATCCTTACAAACAAACTAGAAATAAATGGAAACAAAGAAAACTATTATTTTTCTTCTGAGAAAAAATGTTATGCAATTATATAGCACTTTTATCTATCCTCTTGGGGTTATTGACATCATGCTTTCATTAATCCATTCACATACATTAGCACTCACACATTCATACACCGGTGCCACAGACACCGGAGGCAAAGTGTCTGAAGGACACAACAACTATGTGAACTGGGGGGGAGCAGGGTTTTCCATTTTATTGAAAAAAGGCTTCCTTCAAACCTCTCTCAAACCATCTGGTCTCTCTGACCAAGATTCAAACATTGCTGTTCTTACATGAATGCCCTTTCTTGACACATGGGTTAAAATCAGAACCTAGGAAGTAGAAGCCTGCACAAAACATATCAACGCTGTGGATAAGAAAGCAAAGCAAAAGCAAAGCAAAAGCAAAGCAATTTTATTTATATAGCACAATTCATACACTGGGTAACTCAAAGTGCTTTACAGAAATAAAAGAGACAAGATTTAGATTTAGAAACATTAAAAACATTTTAAAAGAAGAGTGCAGATAAAAAAAACACTTTAAGTTGTGGTGTAGGTGGAGCTAAAGAGGAAGCATTTTAACCTCCCTTTAAACATTTTTAAAGTTAAGGCTTGTTTTACTTCATCTGGGAGGCTGTTATGGTGTTTGTTATGGACAGACTGTTGCTAGCACAGAAGTCCAATAACAGAACACCACTCGGGTTCAGATCCGGGGGACCGTTCCCCCCAATCACGCCCCTCCAGGTGTCACTGTCGCTACCCACGTGAGCGTTGAAGTCCCCCAGTAGAACGATGGAGTCCCCGGTTTGAGCACTTTCCAGAACCCCTCCCAGAGACTCCAAGAAGGCCGGGTACTCTGCACTGCCATTTGGCCCATAAGCACAAACAACAGTGAGAGACCTATCCCCGACCCGAAGGCGCAGGGAAGCGACCCTCTCGTTCACCGGGGTGAACTCCAACACATGGTGGCTGAGCTGTGGGAAAATGAGCAAGCCCACACCAGCCCGCCGCCTCTCACCGCAGGCAACTCCAGAGTAGTGGAGAGTCCAGCCTCTCTCGAGGATTTGGGTTCCAGAGCCCAAGCTGTGCGTGGAGGTGAGCCAGACTATCTCTAGTCGGTATCTCTCAACGTCCGCACAAGTTCAGGCTCCTTCCCCGCCAGCGAGGTGACATTCCATGTCCCTAGCGCCAGATTCCGTGTCCAGGGATTGGGTCGTCGAGGCCTCCGCCTTTGACTGCCACCCAATCCTCTTTGCACCGGCCCCTTACAGTTCCTCCCGCAGGTGGTGGGCACACGGGAGGTCGGCCCCACGTCGCTCCTTTGGGCTGAGCCCGGCCGGGCTCATGGGGAAAGACCCGGCCACCAGGCGCCGCCATACAAGCCCCAACCCGGGCCTGGCTCCAGGGTGGGGCCCCGGTTGCGCCATACCGGGCGACGTCAAGGTCCTTGATTTTCTTGTATCCATAAGGGGGTTTATTAGGAGATGTTTTTGGGGTTATTTTGCTGTTTTCTATCTTAATTTATTCTGAAACTGTTCCATTGCACATTCAAACCATTGCACATTTCACTTCTAGGAAATCTCACCAGTGCCCCCTATATTTTGACACTAGAACTATTGCAATACACCTTGTAGTTGCAGAGATATAGTCATTTTACTGTGGACAGACACATCAAAAACAGGGGCAAAGATCAAGTAAAGGGATGGTTAGTCTCCACTAGATGGAGTAGGTCTTTCTTCCTCATGCAGTTCCCATAATTTTGTAACATGACATGTAAGAAAATATAGAAAACGAGCTCAGTGGGCAGCTCATCAGTGCGGTTGGGGAAGCGCTTGAGTTGTTATTGTTGTTGCAATAAAGACTATATTGGCATTGAAACTTCTTGTCTGCTCGTGATTTCTTTGCTTTTGGTGTTCTGAAGGCTCGGAGGTCAGTTTCAGATACGACATTTAGTCAGCCAAAGCAGGAGAAGATCTGAGAAGAGGTAGCCGTTTTTTTCTTGACTGACCAGAGCTACATTCCAGAGACACAGATCAAAAACGTAAAGGGTAAGCTTTGGTAGGAACAAAGTGGGAAAATACCCCTCAGCGCTCACCTCTAAAAAACCTAGATAAGAGTAAACATGTTAGGTTAAAAGCCATACAAGTGCCGCAATCAGTGGACTTAATTGGTCTACTAAAGTTGGCTGTTTGTGTGTGTGTGTGTGTGTGTGTGTGTGTGTGTGTGTGTGTGTGTGTTTGTGTGTGTGTGTGTGTGTGTGTGTGTGTGTGTGTGTGTGTGTGTGTGTGTGTGTGTGTGTGTGTTTGTGTGTGTGTGTTCTTTATGTTTTAAAGCCTCTGAGTCTGGGATTTTGTGGCTAGAAATATTTAAAGAATGTACTTGTAATTTTCTAAAACATACACCAGCTATGAAATCATCTAAATTACACGAGAATTTAGGAAATTACAGCAGTTTAAAAAAAATAATTGCCCACTCCATTACCACCTTTATTGTCCTACATACTTGTGTTTGACTACACGCACAAGTCTCTCTTAACTGTTCTTTTGATGACTTATGCCTGCTTGGCTAAACATTACCCACATTTATCAGTTTTTTGTTAATGTGCTCAGGTCATTATTGTTGTTGCAATAAAGACTGTATTGGCTTGTTCTGAAGGCTGGTAAGGCAGTTTCAGACACAACACGGTCCGGTCACTTTGTTTGTACGGGTACAAGATGGATTGTTGTGAGTATCCAGCTGCTGCACAATGTCAAGAAAAAGTGTACTGTTTCCGGTACACAACTGTACCTACTCCCTCACGCGTTTGTAGAAGCTGCTCAGAACCATGTCCAAGAGTTATTTCATAAAGGCAGCCTGTGATTCATCAGAATCAGCCCTACTTCACTTTACACAGCACTCCACAACAAGACCTTGATGCAGAGTTAGAGCCACTGTGCTCCAGCAAAAGAGTACAGCTTCAGCGAGTTTAGGCTGTGGCTGTTATAGACGTTTCTGTTTGCTCTGAGGTGTCCTATGGATGTACCAAGTTTAATTTTTCTAAGTTGGAAATAATTACTTTCACTTTCCATAGGCCAAATGTATTTTCATTTTCCAGGGGTTGCCACTGAGTAATTTCTTTTTATTATTTTTTCAAATACTTAAAATACATACATTTTTCGCCAGGCTTGAGTTTAATGGCCAAGAAAATGTACTTTTTGCGCACATTTACTGGGTCAAAATTAAAGATCATTTTGCAAAAAAATTTAAATAAAAAAATATATAAATTGAGCAAAAACAACAAGAAACGGCGCTTATTATTGAACACACAAGTGTTTAGCTCATTTTGCCTAAGTTTGGTGTTTGTGGAATGAAGCAGTTATTTTCTGTCAATTTTTAAAAGTGAGGCGTATTCTAAGGTGGTTCACATTTTCAATTCAAAATGGCTGCCTTGTCGTGTGTGATAGGGTGTGGTCCCCATTGGCTTTTTTGTTCATAAGCACATGCTGGATGTGTGTACCAAGTTTCATTTGCCTAGGACAAATTTTCCCTTCATATTGACTTTTTCCACATATTTGCTCCGTTGCTATGGCAACACATTTATAAATAGGGGGTGGTTGTCATTGGCTTTTATGTTTGTCATGACATAAGTGATGTGTGTACCAAATTTCATGTCTCTATGACAAACTAAATTCATTAGTCCTATTATAAGTTTGTAGGTGGCGCTAGAGGGCCATTTCTAAAGCTAACCCTTTTATTTACATATCTTTGTGTTCAGGTCATGAATGTGCACAAACGCCTTTGGGTCCAACTTGATCCGAGAAGGCGTTTGAGAGTTAAGGGATATTTTATTTTCACAAAAATGGCCGCCTCGTTACAGGCTTGCCACATCCACACCCGATAAGATATCAAAAACAAAATGACAACTTTTGTTGGCACTCGTGTCTAGATGATACTCACCAAATTTGGGGCCATTTAGACAAAAACACAATGAGTTGAATCTTTTGGCGTAAGGGGTGCGATTTAGGTGGTCGCGCCTTTCACCCCACATGGTGGACTTCCTGTTGAGTTTAGGCTGTTGCTGTGATAGACTTTTCTGTTTGCCCTGAGGTGTCCTAAGGATGTACCAAGTTTTGTATTTCTACATTGGAAAAAATGTACTTTCACTTTCCATAGGCCCAATGTATTTTGACTTTTCTAGGGGTCGTCACTGAGTCATTTTTCATATTTTTTCTTCGGGGACTTCAAATACATAAATTTTTCGCCGACCTTGAACTTTGGGCCCAATAAAAATGACTTTTCGCACATGTTCACTGGGTCAAATTAAGGATCATTTTGCAGAAAAAATAAATAAATTAATTAATTAATTAAAAAAAAATAACTCGAGTAAAAACAATAGGTGCTCCCGGTTATCACCGGCTTGGGCTTAATTATTTAAAGTTCTCCTTATGGACCCAAATCTACTCTCACCAAACCTCAACCCTTTAGCGATGTTCTAATAAAAACTATGTATTAGCCATGAAGATTGAATGAAAATACAAAAAAAAGTACTGTACAAAATACATGTTTATTGAAAAAATAAAT
This sequence comes from Neodontobutis hainanensis, assembly GCA_024349245.1. Classification (NCBI taxonomy): domain Eukaryota; kingdom Metazoa; phylum Chordata; class Actinopteri; order Gobiiformes; family Odontobutidae; genus Neodontobutis; species Neodontobutis hainanensis. Next base: position 3,677 of record JALDNG010002164.1, on the reverse strand, counting down.
AAATACAATATATGCATAAAACTGTTAGAAAATAAGTTTAAACTATTATGTCCTACTGCCTATTCAAATCTATTAAAAGAGAGAAAACAGCGTGTGTTTTGTCAAAAGCAGAAATGTCTTGCAAAGCATCCTGGGAAATACTGATTGAGCTACTGCCTAATACAACTGAACAACCGATCACTTCTCTAAAATGTATCAAATTAAATAACTAAATTAACTGTTTAAATATCTGTAGCTGTTCTAGTGAGTTTGTCACACCATACCCCAACCCAAGTGTAAAAAGACGGGCTACACATGCATCACATGGCTTGAAAACCACGTTTTTGACGTTTGTGCTGATATAAACAGGTCTCACACATCGGCCAATGAATCTGAATTACTGGACACAAGCCTAGCAGTAAATAGAGCCCCAATGGCAATATGGAAGCAGCAGAGGCTTAGCAGCAGCAGTATTTGATAAAGGAATAATATTGAAGAAAAAAAACACCCGTAATGTTAGATTATTTGTTTTGATTATAGACTATACAGAGCGCCAGAGACAAAGGCAGGGAGCTGTAGAAAGACTTCTGTGAGGACTATGAGGATTCAACTGGCACCTTTCGAACAGAAAATGGATGCGCTACAATGTGAAAGAAAACAAGATGTTTAGTCTTTACAGCTTTATTAAAATAAGTAATGGCTCAGGAGATGGAGCAGGTTGTCCAATAACTGGAAGGTTGACGGTTTGATCTTTGACTCGTAATACTGTAGTGTCCTTGAGCAAAACACTTTTTCCAGTGTTTGGGACAGGTGTATGAATGTGTGAGTATGTTTGGCGGGGGTCAAAAAGGCCATAGGCGCAGTATGGCTGCCATGTCTCTGTTTGTCTGCCCGGGAGCAGCTGTTGCTCCAGAGTTTACCACCACCAGTGTGTGACTGAGGAGTGAATGAGTAATGGACTCTGTAAAGCAATTTAAGTGCCTTGAAAAGTGCTATATAAAAATCCAATTCATAATCTATAATTATTTACTGTAAGGTGTTCTTATTCTTATTCTTCTTATTAGTTGATGTATTTAGCTGCTATTTCCAGATGTCCAAAAGGTCCATTCAGGGCTAAAACCATCTGTCAACAATCTTCATGTAAGAGAATTTAACAGAACATGTCATCACTGTTAATGTAAAATGAGGTGGGCTTTAGGTGATGCTTTGCCTCTCTGATTGGTTGGTGTTTTTTATGTTTCTTATTCTAGATTTCTAGTTTTCTTTTATTTTTGTAAAGCACTTTGAAATAACCAGTGTATGAAATGTGCCATATACGTGTCATAATATTATTCATATGCTTGTGTGGCCATGAATTCTGATTGGTTCTATGTCTGTCCAATTGCATTATTGCTGTTGTTTAATCTGCATCCATTTAGTAATTGTTACATTTATTAACAATTATGAAAATGATATTTTCTCAGCTTCATGTTTTATATTCATACTTGAATAAGTCCTACTCAAAACATGGAGAATGCTGGCATCTTAATGGTTTAATTAGGCTTTTAATGAGCAAACACAGGCTCTGAGTTAATACACTCACCTGGGCCTATCGTTACCTCACCTCTGGAGCCCACTGTGACAACCCAATTTCCATTAAATATAAAACCGGCAGTTTACCATCAGACATAAAAGCCACTGGAGCAGCAACAGTTGTGCAGTGCCTTTTAATTATCTCAATAGCCTTCAACAGCTGCCGTGTGTTTATCCTTCTCTGTAATGCACCTTTTTTTCCCTTGTTTTAGTAGTCCCACTGTCACAGACAATAGATCCTGATATCTGGTATTTTGTGAAATATCTTGTAAAAAAACAAAAAAACAAATGAGACTCATTGTGGTGCTCACGCTCAGTTTGCACTGACCTCATTGTATCACATCGCCGAGGCTGCAGGCAGACTGAAGAGGTCTGAAACAGCGAAACACACAGACTGTTGTTGCAGCTTTTTAATTGGTGTGAAATTAGTTTTTGGGAAAAGGCACGAGTACATGGGTTTTTTGGGAATAATTGAGTTTGATGTGCTTGACAGGCAGCCACATGAAAGTTGTGCTTGACTTGCTAAACAAAGAAAAGTCAGAGGATTCCAGCTGTGCAGCAACACAATGGAGCACAAATCTCCAGCGTGCCATGGAATGTCTGCCTAATCAGTCAGAGCGGCCATGCACGCACCAGTGAGAAAAAGTGTATTGCGCGTTCCTGTAACACTGCATCCTACTGCTGAGGTTACTTTGACTCCTCCTTGTCTGATCTCACATCTGAAGATTCTGGTCTTTGAGTTTCTGATAGATTTATGTTTCTAAAAAAGACAACAGTTGCCTTTTCATGTTTCTATTATTGTCATTTGAGACACTTCTTGCTAAATCACACATGTAATTGTTTCAGTTAAGTATAGGCTGTGGGACTATAGATAAGAGTTAGGGGGGAAAAAATGTAATTTCACAATATTTCTTATGCCAAGATAAATTCATTTATACCCAATTCATGTGTATTCAAGACCCGGCTTATAAAGGTTCAACTCATTTCACAGGGTCAATTTTCATTTACATGCTGTTGTCTCTTAATAGAACCACAGTAGAAATCAGTCTGATGGTGACACATGCACATTACATGCAAATTATAGGCTACAGTTTACAGCTTAATTACTACACTTACAAAGTAAATGTAACAAAAGTCACCATAAAGTAGAGTCAGAGGGACTGCGCTCGGGATACTCTGCTTTGACTTTAATCCAGAATGTTATGAGATTTATACTTGTCTTGAACATTCTTATTTAGTAATATACCTAAATAAATTATTCAGGAAAGCCCCACTGAGATTACAAATCTCTTCTGCAGGGGAGTCCTGGCCCTGCGCGCGTGTGTGTGTGTGTGTGTGTGTGTGTGTGTGTGTGTGTGTGTGTGTGTGTGTGTGTGTGTGTGTGTGTGTGTGTGTGAGGGGGTGGGGGGTCGGGTGGACCTTCTTGCTTTGAGGCCAGAGTGCTGACCACTCTATCACAGTGCCACCAATCTACAGCCACCAACAGTTGCAATGTAATGCAAGACTGTGCCCAAATGACCACTACTGATCCGAGTATGTGTTTAATCCATAAGTGTTTTGTTAATTTTGCAGTTGAGCCAAATTGAGGCTGGTTTACGTACTCATTGGAACCAAAACTCTGCTTAGAAACAGACTAAGACCCACCTTTTCAGTTCTGATTCAGTAATGCCTCTGTTTCTTAGTCTGCACTTTTATACCAGCTCAAATAAATTGTACTAACATGCAAAAATGCAGTTTGATGCTAAACTCAAAGCTAGATGTTTAAGGGTGTATTCACACCAGTCCTGTTAGGTCTGCTTTTATCAAACTAATTTGTTTCCTTTAAAAGTTTAGTTTGTTTGGTTGGAAACGCAATCGGATTCGGACAAAAAAAGTGAACCCTTCTTCAGTTTGCTTCTAGGTGAACTCTAGTGTGCTTCGAATGAGGTGATGGTCCCTAATCGAACCTAGTCTATCGGACTATTTTGTGTAAAAACAACCTATGGTTTTCTAAACTCTTTTTGTGTATGTATTTGTATTTTGTGGTGGAAAACCAGTTTATATTAAAGAAAAGCAGGTCATTTCTCTAGGCCGCTGTTGGGTGGTAGGGTTGACTGGAACAGAAAGAATAATATCAGGACAGGTAG